>JAHNEJ010001758.1:0-232728 GCA_022559845.1 Amorphophallus konjac | reverse complement strand
TTCTCTCCAGACCTCTATCTTTCTCTCTCTTAACCCTCCAGTTTTTTTAGATAAATTTATTTCATATTCTTTTAAATTCTAAAAATCAAAAGAAAATAATCATTTATTTTTGCCCTAAAAGAAACTCAAGATTTTCAACTTCACTGTGGATTCGGCATGAGCTCACCATTAGACTATGTGTTTTTATTTTATTGCGAGTTCGATATTTTTAAAATTGGTTGCCATATGTGTTTTTAACGACAAATGTTTCAGCACATCAATTTTTGGCGCTATTATTAGGGAGGTTGACGATTTTTGAGTTGAGAACTTTTTTTTCTTGTATACATATTTGTATTAAAAGAAAAAAAAAGGTGGAAAACTTTTTTGAAGTGTGTTCTCCCTTTTACATCTCTTTAAAAAATAAAAAAATAAATAAAAAGGGACGAGGGATCGCGATTCAAATAAGTGTCTTAATCTTCCCTCTTGTGTTTAGTTTATTTTTTGCATTTTGTTAGCTTATGATTTAATTTATTTTCTTTATATTCTAAATTTTGTTACCGTATAATTTAGAAAATCTTTAAAAAAATTATGTTGGCTATGTAGCTTCGTTAACTAAAAAAACTTAAACACAAAAATAAAAGACTCCATTTCAAGATTAGAAATATCATGTTTAAGACATGTATCATTTAGGGTTGCATCTTAGTTAATTATTTAATTTTTTATTTTCAATCATTTTATTTTTGAAGAATGCGAGAGACAAGTGAGCACTTTAATTTTTGCCAAGATCATGCTCATATATTTTATATTTAATCTTGTATTTAGACACTTGTTTGAACATTGGTTGTTGCATCTCATTTCATAATACTTTAAGGGCAATACCCTTTAAGCAAGATAAGGGAGGGATTTCACCATCCTTCTTTGGCCTAAAATAACAATCCTAGTATTTTGCATTACACATAGCCTAATTAAATAAAATAGACTCGACCCCAGGATCACATTGGGATTTTGGGGCCACGTGAGTCTATTCTCATTTTTTAAACTGGTGTCTAAGGTTAGTGGTCAACGACAAAAACTATAAGCGGGCAAGTGATTTTTAATTAGGATCTTGCGAAAGCAAGGGAGCCTCTCACTATCCCACCTCTTACCTGATCGGTAAATAAACTTGAGGGTAGACTTTAGTGGTGCCGTCGTCACTTTGTGAAATCCAACTTGTAGACCTAGGTTACCCCCAGGTATCTCATGTTGATTTAGTTGATCACTTGTTTGTGTTTGTTAAAAAATAAGAAAAATAAATAAAATAAAAGAAGATCAATAAAAAGGGGAATAAAATTAAAATAAAAAATAAAAAAATAAAAATGGTGAGAGAATAATGTTTGGGTTAGGCTCACAAATTTGATAAGGTGGACTTATTGGCCCATGTTCTTCCTTTTTGTTGGCCATAAACCCAAACTCTATCATACCACTTTATCACCAAGAAAATAATCTCATGTGGGCCAAGCCGGCCTATTATGTTGATAATTGTTCAACCCAATTTTCACCCTCACCCAACCTTGCCCGACCCATTATAAAAGTCCATATTCTTGGTCGGCCTACAATGAGAACCCATCATTTATGACGGCCCAACCTCAATCCTTCACCCAAAGCCATGCTCAAACCACTCAGTTTTTCAATAGGCCCTATAATCTCTCACACCCAAGGACAAGCCCGAGTTGCTCAAAAACTCTCAACATCTTACTGTGATTCAGTTCTACATACCTTTAACTCTAGTTGGAGAGGCCAACATGATTTTCCTTGGGATTCCTATCAAGACTTAGCCCAAGGTCTTCCTAACCCAACGTTCCAAAAGTGGGCTCCATATTCAAATAATTTTTATGATCAAGCCTAGCATAGAGGACGGCCCACATCCTCTCCACCACCTCAATATCAGACTAATTACTCTTCAAATTATTACCCTTATAAGTCTGATTATCAGCCCCCTTACCATCACCTCCATATGTAGATCGCTATCTGGAGAGGTTTAAGGAATTAGAATAACTCATTTTGGCTAATATTCAATCCATGACCAGAATGAATTCCCATACTAAAAATACCATCTCGGCTCAAAATCAATCCGTCCAGTACCGACCAGATAGGCTCACTGAGAATATCAAGGAAATGGAAGTGGATCAACTGCCTAGCTACTCTGCTGCAAGTCCTGACTACCAACTTCCTGAGTTTGACCTGCATGCATACCCATATGATCAACCAATGATTTCTCAAGACAACAACACTCAAATCACTTTTGATGGGGGAATTGTGGAGGAATCTTATCAGGGAGTTTTAGAGAGAGCTAGTTGTGGTCACTATGTCAATCTAGAAGATGAGCGCAAGGAGTGCAAGCCCAACTCCACTTATGAGGAGGATTCTAAAGAATCTATTGATCTTAGGTTAGGGAGAGAAGAAGAAGAAGTGGATTCTTTAATCGATGATCAAATCTTATTAATTTCCTTTCCAAATTTGATGAGTCCTTGTTCCAAGTAAAGGACGACGAGAATGTAAGGGTGGAGAGTGAATAGAGTGTATTCATAAATCATTCTTCTTGGGTAAAGAAGAAGCTAGGTACTCGCATAACCTTTATCTTGATCTGACATCTCTTTATTTAGGGGAGGATGTGGGATCTTTTATCCATCTGTGATCTCAGTGAATCCAAAATCACTCTGGACATTCTACAACTAACTGACTGGTCAGATCCATCTGAATTTGATGAAGTTCCTTGTGTCGAGGAGCACACCTATTTCATTCCTATCATCATTGTCTCCTTGACACTAATCATGTGGTGGAATCCTCGAAAATCTCCAACACTCTAACCATTTCTCACCTCAACAATGCGCAAGTGAATCTCAAAATTGAGGATGAAGAAGAAAGCTAGGGGATAATTAGGTCCGCATTGATGTGTTCAACACTTATAAAGACCTTAAGTTTAAAAATGAATATTTTATAATCGAAGTTATGATAATTCCTCTATCATTCTCTTACAAGGGGGCCCGTCTGGATTGCTAGACCCACCTTGGAGTACTTCTAGCCCACATGCTTCTAGGCATCATCTTGTCTTCCAATGGCACAAGGGTTGGAACCTAAAGGAGGATAAGATCATTTGGTGGCTCATTCTGAATGCCACACGCTAGTTAGGGAGCTACATTACGTCTAACTAAAGACATTAAACTTAGCACTTTTGAGAGACAACTCAAAGTTCTTAATAATTTTTATGATAATAAATGGTTTCTTGGGAGGCAACCCAAGCTCTTTTTCAGAATTTTATTGTGGTTTTGTTTATGTCTTGTAAGTTGGAATAAATGACAAGTTGGGGGGGGGGGGGGGGGGGGGGGGGAGATGATTGCTTGAGCCTGTACCAAGACCTCGGATGTAAGTGCCACCATTTTTCAAGTGAATGATGACGTCAAGTTGCCACTTTCCTTCACAAAATTTCATGTTTACATTGTTCTATTGTTATATATTGTTCATGCCATTGATAATAATGTCATTTAAGTTGGGGGAAGGGAATTCATGTTGCATTTCATACAACCTATTTCCATGTTGTTGTTTCCATTTTTTAAGGAAATTTTTACATGCACCTGCTAAGAAAAATAACCGAGTTTTTCATGATTCATGATCTCATAAAAGAAAATATAGAATAGAAAAGACTATGGAAAATGATGATGAAATATATTTAACATCTAGCCACAGAAAATTGACTTAAAATCTCTAAAAATCCTTTAGTACTTTAAAAAAAATCACTTGCACACTAATGAAGCAAGCAAGATAAGTCTTTTGTTATTTGGTGTGGTGTCTGAAACTCTGCATATCTCAGTTGAAGAAATATTTTTGGAAAAAAAGCTACTTGCCAAATAAAGTGAAAAAAAGAAAAAACTATGAAAAAAATTATGAAAAATATCCTTGATCTTAACAACCGGGTCTCCCCACCTAATAAGTGAGGAGCTTTGCGTCAAACAATGAAGAGATGTGTAACACCATATGTTTGAAAAAAAAGGGAGAAGAAGAAGGAAAACAAGGCAGAGCGAAAGCTGTCATGTTTAACATTCTAATCCAAGGTATGTGTAGGGTTGAAAGACACGTGTCTTAAATGGCAATATGACGGATGCAATTGTCTAGCTGTGAAGTTAGATTTCACGAGCACAAGTGCTATTAAATTTTAGGTGTATTCTAAGTTATGTACGTCAATTTCTAATTTCAAGACTAGTATGTTTCAACGTTTTCAAAGTTCTGATCTTAAGTTGATTATGTAAAAGAATGATCTTGAAATTGGGGGATGACAATTTTAAACTCTTGTTGGTCCTTAATTTATAATTATTTGCATTGCTAAGGGACTAGCAATGGATAAGTTGGGGGTGTGATAAGTGCGCATTTTCATATGTATATTTATGTCACATATGTTATTTTTGGGGTTTAATGTAGTTAATTATGTAAATTTTACAGTTAAACTCAGTCTTATACTTAATTTAGATTTATATATAATTAATCAAAATTTTGAAACATAATTTAAGTAGTGAGACTTGAGATATAATTAAGAAAGAAATATTACATAATTAAATGTCTTTTGTATAGGGGTCAAATTATAATTTTTTACATGAAACAAACTTTCACCTAAGTTATTTTTTTGTTGAATAGTTTATCTTCTTCCTCCTTGCTAGCAACTCGTGAGGGTGACTATCGGAGGAAGAGGAGAAGAACTATCATTTGCATTCTTGGGATGCCAACCCGGTGAAGGTTGCGGAATAGGGAATCGGTGGGCCTTCCATGCCCTCGCATGGGAACAGGAGTAGGAACGCATGGTGCTCACACCGCGTGGGCTAGCTGCGGCGAAGAAGACGATGGTCGGACGCAGCGGTCTGCTGTTTGACAGAGGAAGAGAAGAAGAAGGCATCGCAACGGCTGAGCGTTCGTGCTTCAATGCATGAAGATGTTCGCATGCATGAACATGGAGTTGACACCACTGTGAAGGCGAGGCGTGCGTTCGCATGCCGGGTGCGTTGGAGGAGAAGGAGAAGAAGAATAGGGGGGCGGCATGAGGCGTGTGTTCGCGTGCTGGGTAGAAGAGGCATCTGTGGTCCATTCGTTCGTGGGCAGAGCACGCAGAGAAATAAGGTATCGGCCAAAGAGGAGAAGAAGAAGAAAGAAGAGAAAAAGGTGTCCCTTATGGCGGTGTGTGTGTGCGTGCAAGGCTGGCTGGGCAGAATAGGGTTGGGAAGAATAGGGGATCAGCGCGAAGATCGCGGCAAAGCAGATGGGTCGACGTCCGGCAGTGGCGAGGCTAGTCCGACGGTGTCGTCCACGTGCCACGGAGGAAGAAAGAAAGAAAGAAGAAAATGTCGTGCGTGGGCCTGTGTGTGCATGGCAGGGCCCATGGCTGGCGGTGCAAGTCGATTGTGGTCGCTTGAAACTTGAAAGTGGGAGGTGGTTTCTCACGGGATGGAGGCTCCCATGCCAACGGGTGGCATGTGCATGTGAAGAAAATGGAGGTAGGAAGGGAACACATTGTTTTCAACAGGAGCATGAGTTCACATGGGTTCTCAATCTAACGAGGAAGAAGATCGCGTTGGATGCTGCGAGATTGGCGGGCGGAGTTGGTATGTTCGTCAAAGATGGAGGCTCTCATGAGGGCTTTCACATATTCAGTGGGTGTGGGTTTGGCCCTATAAAAGGAGCACAAAATGACTGCGAAGAGAGTTCTCTTCCCTTCTCTCCCCTCAAAACTTACTCGTGGTTAGAATTAATTTAGGCTTCTTCTCCTTGCCCCTCACTTATGTACTCCCTCTCTCTCTCTCCCTCTATCTCCCTTATAGTTCCGTAGGATAATTTAAACTTCTCATGCTTCTTCTCTTGTCGTAGTTCCACCCTATTTTGTTGTATTTTGTTTTGTTATTTTAATTGTAATTTTTATGCACATTTAGGTTTGCTTTAATTTAAGTTTAATTCTAGTCTTATTGTTATTTAATTTCCATTTTTGTTTAGCACAATCTCTCTCCATCCCTCTTTAATATCTCTATAAATTCTTCATCTTTCACTCTCTAAATTTCTTCCAAAGTTGGCTTAAGAGGGACGGTCTCGCAACTCTGGTCGAGTGCACGTAGTTGTCTCTGACGACTCGTGAACCAAAGACTCGAGGAGACGACGCCGTCACCCTCATCACCACGATCGTAACATCCATTCCCTACTTTGTCTGTTTATGTTATTTAACATTTAATTTTGTTAGATTAAAATTTTCCCTCTCTACATCTCTATCTTTCTCTCTCTTAATCTTTTAATTTCATTAGATAAATTTATTTCATATTCTTTTAAAATTTAAAAAATAAAAGAAAACAATAGTTTATTTTTGCCCTAAAAGAAACTCAAGATTTTCAACTTCAAAATGTAACTTTCCTGTGGATTCAACCCATGCTCGTCATTACACTACATGTTTCTATTTTATTGTAAGTTCGGTATTTTTAAGATTGGTTACCGTGCCTGTTTTTAATGACGAATGTTTCGGCACATCATGGAGCAACAGGGAGGGCCGGTAGAGGGGGAGCCGACGGTGAGAGCCAACGGCAGAGGTGGAGAGGGGAGGGAGAGCCAACGGTGAGAGGGTGAAGCAGCAAGGGGGGGCGGCAGAGAGGGAGAGAGGGAGGGGGTGACGACGATGAGGGTGAAGCAATTGGGAGGGTAGCAGAGAGGGCGTCGGCGGTGAGAGTCAATAGGGAGGGCAAAAGAGGGGGAAAAGGGGAGGGGGAGCTAGTGGTGAGGGGGTGGAGCAATAGGGAGGGGTGGTAGAGGGGGAGAGGGGGAGGGGGTGTCGGCGGTGAGGGTGTGGGGGAGGAGCAGTAGGGGGGGCAACAGAGGGGGCACTGACAGAGAGGTGGAGAGAGTGGGGGAGAAGGGAGGACACCATAGAGCAATACACACACACACACTCTCTCTCTCATAGTAGGGATATTTTAGATATTTCGTAGCACCTAACAATGGTATATGGCATATTCTATAAAATATTCATCTCCCATCGCCGATAATAAATCGTAAGGGTATAACCATAATATTTAAGTTTAAATAGAGGTTATTATTGATAATATGTTCAAATGAGAAATATATTTGACATAATCAATATTTATGGAGATATTTGTATAAAAAATATAAATAAAAAATATGTTCATGCTTATTTTTAGAGTTTAGATGGTGTAAACATCAAATTTGGCATTCTCACTGGGGTTTGTTGACCCCTGTGACCCGGTTGACCCGGTTGACCCGGTTGACCCGGTCTCGACCTGGGTCGGGTCGGGTCGATCCCGTCTTGATCTGTCTCGGTCCGTCCCGATTCACATTTAAATAAAAAAAGAGTATATATATAATATATATATAATAGAATAAAATAAAAAATATATTATATATATATGATATAATATTAAATTAATGGGGTGACCCGGTGACGACCCACGACTCGGTCGTCTTGCCCATGGCCTGGGTCAGGTCGGGTCGTGCGGGTCGAGACGACCCGCACCGGGTCGACAAACCTTGATTGTCACTCTCCTAATTTTCTTAGATAAGTTTTATATATTTAAATACATATTTTATATTAATAAAATAAAACGAGGCGGTGACGGAAGTCGAGAAGGAAAAGATTGTTTATATAAAAGGGTTAGAGAGTGCTTCTCCTGTTCTGGTGAAAAATTTTCTCTCCGGCTTCCTGGAAATCTTCTCCCGGTCGCCTCCTGCCACGCGAAGATAGAAGAAAAGGAAAATAGGTTTACCCGGGCAACCAAAAACCAAGGAAAATTTTCTTCTTGGGTATGCATTAGCATCTAATCCAGCGTTTTTGGACCAGAAATCTTAAGCGGAAGGGGATTCTGCACAGAGAGGAGCGGAGAAGGGAGAGTATAGAGGAGGGATCCGATCTCCGTTCCTTTCAGAATCTGTAAAATCCGTGCCTTGTTCTGCTAAATCTGTGAAAGTGTCAACTTTTCTTTCCCTTTTCCGGGTAAATTTCGTCTTTTGGTTGCCGATCCCCGGAGCCTTGGGCCAATCATAAATTCTTTCTATTAGTCGTGTTCTTCGTTTCGATATTTTCTTATGTTTTTTCTGTTGGGAATGGAGCGGTTTCTAGCTTGGGATGTTTTTAGTCGTTGTTGGATCAACAAGAAGCTGATAAGGAAAGCCATGCCGCCTGGGGCATCTGTGTTCACCCTTTTCCGCAACCTTGCATTGGTTTTTTTCCTCATAATTTTGTTTCACCGATTCCGTGCACGAGTTTGTGTCATCCGTGGTACCCGAAATTATTTTCGAGATGTTCCGAGTGAGGTTTTCAAATAACGTTAGTCGATGTAGGAAAGATGTGCCTGTTGCTTTGCCAGCAGCGGTATCTCTTTCGGCCAAAAGTTGTTTAGTTAGGTCTGACAGGTCTGTTCTACTAGACTGTTTGCTTGTTGGGGGAGAGATCCCGGGGAATCTGTAATTTTTTTACGTTGGTCGAGTTCATATGTCTGGAAAGGGTATTATCTTCTGTTTCTTTCTTTGCAGCGTGGGCATGTTTAGTTGTTTACCCGTGAGACTTTTGATATTTCAAATATATTGAGGGTTAGTCTTTCACATCGTGCTTTATCACTGTACTTGTTCTTATAGATGATTAAATCACCTTTCCCCCCCTGTTTGTAGATTATTGGAATACCTGTCCATGACTGGTTTTCTTGTTCCGTGATGCAAGTGCAGTGTGAATGACCTGAAGAGTGTCGTCGAAAACAAATAGCGATTTACCCGAGGCTAAAAATAATCGAGATACCTTATCACATTACTTGCAATATTTCATTGTTGTTTGAGGATCCAGCTGCTATAGGAATCCCTTCACTAGATCCTTCCCGGATTGCAACAATTCTCATCTATAATACTTATTGCTTACTTTGATAAGGCTGAAGGTCAAGTTGAAGGTTCAAGTTTCTTATCTAGGTGAGTTTAACCTTTTGTCCCAATGCACGATGTAGTTTGCTTTGAAAACATGAACAGTTATCTAATTTTATTTCTAAAATTCATTTGGTCTTATTCTAAAATTTTCTTGTTTATTACCGTAATTTGTTTATATGTGTTACTTTTTTCTAATTCTTCTACTGCACCAGTATGGGTTGATTTTACAGGTTTGACCAGCTGATCAATTAAATGTTGCTAATTTTATTCTTCTAACTGATAGAGTATGAGGAGCTGAAAAGTAGATGTCCACAAAATGTCAAGCTTAGTTTCAAGTTTAATGAATGACATAGCTGCATCAGTACTCACCAGAGTAATTTGTCATTGGGTTTGTTCCCCTGCGAACCTACATTTCTGAGGTGGCTTATTAATAAACTGGATTTTGTGAAACCTATGTTAAATGAGAACTTCTGGGTCACGTTGTGTAGGAAGTCTGTTGCTTCTGTACATTGCTTTGGGTTCATTTCTCAGTGAACAAGTTGTAGTTTGACAAGATTCTTCTTGAAATAATATATGGAGTGTGTCTAAGGAAGCAGGGTGAAATATGTTCAATCCCACTGGTTGCCACCACTATGCATATTGTCCAGGGGATTACGCATGTTAATTCAGTGATTGGACTTCACCAGGCCCAATTTTGCTGAGGGGTTTTAGGCAACTTTCATCCTTCATGGTCACACAGCCGTACCCATTTGGTGATGCATGCATCAAAATGCTTACCCTATAATCCTATAAAAATGAAGTGTTTCTTATTAGGGATAATGCCTGCAAGATTCATATGTTAAATTTCTTTAAAATGATACATTACTTAGAGCATGCAAATTGTGTAGAAAGAAGAAAACTTTGAGTATTGGGCTGAAGAACTTTTCTCTTCTTTCGCAAGATGGTTTTTAAAAAATAATCTAGAGAAGATTATAATGGAGGGGAAACCTGGTGCTATATCTTTCCTAGAGTGAGAAGTGTTGTGCCCCTGTGGTTTTGATGATAGCAAACACTATAAGTCACACTGTGTTTGTATGAAAGACTGAATGAGCATGATTGAATGAGCATTTGGTTTTTGCATGTTATATTGCGTACAACTTCATCAGGGTGCATGGCATTTCATCGAACAGATCAAGGTCAATGTTAGTATAGACAGCATGTATTCAAGGTCTGTGCACTTCATGATAGTCAGCTTAGACAAGGTTTGTGCACTTAATGATAGCCAGCTTAGACAAGGTCTGTGCATTCATGATAGCCAGCTTAGACAAGGTCTGTGCATACATGTTCAAGTCTGCGTCACCTGGATATAGGTTTGTGCATATGGTGAGAATAGGGTCAAGGTCGATGCATATGTGAGCATTTTGCACACAAGTCAGTGCACATTCGAGTCTGTGCATATAGCTATGTGCATGGTTGAGGTCCGAGCATATCACTGTTCACATGCATATAAGATATAGGCCATCCTGCACATACACGGTCGGTGCAAGTCTTGTCTTAGGCAATAAAAGGTCGGTGCACTTCTTGCTGCTGCACGCTTGCACATAGTCGGTGCAAGTTCTGTCATACGACATCGGTGCATGTTGATGTCAGTTCATATCTAGGTCAGTGCAGGGTTGTAGTCGGTGCAACTTTTGTTGATGCACGCGCAGAGTCTGTGCAAGATAACTCTGGGCACTTTATGTTGCATAGCGTATGAGGTCTGTGCATGTGCATAACTAAGTCGGTGCAACTTTCATCTCTGGCTCGATTAGGTCTGTGCAGTTTGTGCATTTCTTAACTCTTCATTCAGATTATGTCTGTGCATACTCTCTTGAATAACACCTACTGAGCTCGTGCACACTTGCTTGTACGCCCTATTAAGTCTATGCATTTGACTGCTGTGTGAACAGATTTTCATATGGTTGAGCTTCAAAGTCGAAGCATCCCTTCTCTGCACGAGCAAGTCAATGCAACGTCTTTGCCAGCACGACTACTCTAGTAAGTCGGTGCAATGCCTTCGCCAGCACGACCAGGAACAACCAATTAAGTCGGTGCATGCATTTATATGGAACTTAAGCACACAAGTGATCAATTGAGGAAAACCATGTTACGAGCATCTTATGTGCACCTGAGTACCTTACTTACGAGGATCAGAAGAACATGAGCACGCGATATAAGCAGAACAATCAAATGACACTTAATCCAAGGCTGATCATTATTCTAAGAAGTTGCCACGTGGATAGCTAAACGATGGAGATTCTGACACGTGGCTGAAAGATTCCTGAAGCTTCCTGGCGGGAACGTTCTCTCCACACGCCTAGGGTGTGAGCTAGTGGACCCCAGACTGAAGCCTTATATAAGACCTTTCTTCTGCGCAAAGGGAGTAACGCTGAATAGAAGACATCTGAGCGCAGCCAGAGAGAAGAGTAAGAGAGCCAGCAGAAGAAGAAGAAAGAGAGAGCAGAAGAGAAAGAAGAGAGTTCGAGAGCTAGAGAGAAGAAAGAGAGAGCAGAAGAGAAAGAAGAGAGTTCGAGAGCTAGGGAGAGGAAAGAGAGGCAGCAGAAGAGAAAGAAGGATAGAGAGAGAGATAGAGAGTTCGAGGAGAAGAAGAGAAGCTTCATCAGAAGATCTGTCCCTACTGGAATCTGGATCAAATCCAATCCAGTCAGCTCCATGGGAGTCACATCTGTGTTGATATAGTTTGCAGACTGAACCACCTTAAAAAAATTGTTGGATTTTTCAACGTCTCCCTTGTGATTTGTTGCTCCACGTGGGGTATGGGACCCACATGGTGCATCGGCGCTTGACAGCCCAACCCGTCGCATGGATTATGGGGTCCATGTGCGATTCCCTTCATGTCCACCCACAGCACGATAGTGTGGGGTTCTGCGCTGTCATAAGGAAATAAGGTTCCGCCTTCGCTACAAGCTCGAGCTTTTAGTGCAACGGTAGGGGCTTGATCCTATAAACTGGTATGAAATTGACTGAGTAAGATGAAGGGAGGTTAATCAAGATATAATTATGAGGGCTTGGTTCACTTTTATTAAACATTGATGTTCAGATATGAGTACAGAATTTTATTGACAAACTGTGTATACATCATATTTAAACCATGATGTTCAAATAAAAATTCATAAGCCCCTATAATGGAAGAGTCTAAATCGAGTTTATTCAGATTTATGAAATAAGTATCTTATTGAAAATCTTCTATTTCTTTGAAAGATCATATATTCTGCATGCTGCCATGTCATCCTTCCTGAATGTCTTCTTGACATATCCATCACCTTACACTCTTGAAAGCCTTGTTTCATTCAGATCAGGGAGCATTGGATTATTTTTAAAGAAGAGGTTAGGTCTTGTCCAGACTGCACTTATTACTTTTTAAAGGGGGAGGTTTGTTTGTGATCTTGTCAAAGGGGGAGGATAGATTGATTGGTTCTTGTCTCGTCTGCATCATGTAAGCATCAGGTTCTCCATGAATTGCATTCATTATTCATGAGAGAATACATCTGCAACATAGATTTGATTGGTGCTTAATTGTTTAACTGCCTCTGTGTTTTCTATGCCTTAATGTTTTTGCCAGAGGAGAAGATTTTAATTCAATCATATCATGTATGTCTGTAACTCTCGTCTCAAACTAGTTCCTTTTTGATAAAGTCAAAGGGGGAGAATAGTTTGACTTGAGCCAGTGTGACTCATAGTGGTGTTGTCATCATCAAAAAGGGGGAGATTGTTGTGCCCCTGTGGTTTTGATGATAGCAAACACTATAAGTCACACTGTGTTTGTATGAAAGACTGAATGAGCATCTGATTTTTGCATGTTATATTGCGTACAACTTCATCAGGGTGCATGGCATTTCATCGAACAGATCAAGGTCAATGCTAGTATAGACATCATGTATTCAAGGTCTGTGCACTTCATGATAGCCAGCTTAGACAAGGTCTGTGCATTTAATGACAGCCAGCTTAGACAAGGTCTGTGCATTCATGATAGCCAGCTTAGACAAGGTCTGTGCATACATGTTCAAGTCTGTGTCACCTGGATATAGGTTTGTGCATATGGTGAGAATATGGTCAAGGTCGGTGCATATGTGAGCATTTTGCACACAAGTCAGTGCACATTCGAGTCTGTGCATATAGCTATGTGCATGGTTGAGGTCCGAGCATATCACTGTTCACATGCATATAAGATATAGGCCATCCTGCACATACACGGTCGGTGCAAGTCTTGTCTTAGGCAATAAAAGGTCGGTGCACTTCTTGCTGCTGCACGCTTGCACATAGTCGGTGCAAGTTCTGTCATACGACCTCGGTGCATGTTGATGTCAGCTCATATCTAGGTCAGTGCAGGGTTGTAGTCGGTGCAACTTTTGTTGATGCACGCGCAGAGTCTGTGCAAGATAACTCTGGGCACTTTATGTTGCATAGCGCATGAGGTCTGTGCATGTGCATAGCTAAGTCGGTGCAACTTTCATCTCTGGCTCGATTAGGTCTGTGCAGTTTGTGCATTTCTTAACTCTGCATTCAGGTTATGTCTGTGCATACTCTCTTGAATAACATCTACTGAGCTCGTGCACACTTGCTTGTACGCCCTATTAAGTCTATGCATTTGTTTGCTGTGTGAACAGATTTTCATATGGTTGAGTTTCAAAGTCGAAGCATCCCTTCTCTGCACGAGCAAGACAATGCAACGTCTTTGCCAGCACGACTACTCTAGTAAGTCGGTGCAATGCCTTCGCCAGCACGACCAGGAACAACCAATTAAGTCGGTGCATGCATTTATATGGAACTTAAGCACGCAAGTGATCAATTGAGGAAAACCATGTTACGAGCATCTTATGTGCACCTGAGTACCTTACTTACGAGGATCAGAAGAACATGAGCGCGCGATATAAGTAGAACAATCAAATGGCACTTAATCCAAGGCTGATCATTATTTTAAGAAGCTGCCACGTGGATAGCTAAACGATGGAGATTCTGACACGTGGCTGAAAGATTCCTGAAGCTTCCTGGCGGGAACGTTCTCTCCACACGCCTAGGGTGTGAGCTAGTGGGCCCCAGACTGAAGCCTTATATAAGACCTTTCTTCTGCGCAAAGGGAGTAACGCTGAATAGAAGACATCTGAGCGCAGCCAGAGAGAAGAGTAGGAGAGCCAGCAGAAGAAGAAGAAAGAGAGAGCAGAAGAGAAAGAAGAGAGTTCGAGAGCTAGAGAGAAGAAAGAGAGAGCAGAAGAGAAAGAAGAGAGTTCGAGAGCTAGAGAGAGGAAAGAGAGGCAGCAGAAGAGAAAGAAGGATAAAGAGAGAGATAGAGAGTTCTAGGAGAAGAAGAGAAGCTTCATCAGAAGATCTGTCCCTACTGGAATCTGGATCAAATCCAATCCAGTCAGCTCCATGGGAGCCACATCTGTGTTGATATAGTTTACAGCTTTCAGTTGCTGTGTTTTTTTGTCTTTTGTTTTCTTTTGAATCTTTCTTCAAGCTGTTAGTCAGTAGAGCAAGCTGTGTCGCTCAGCGGTAGCAGAGGATTGGTTCCTCTGGACGGCTAAGCTGTATTGCCCAGCGGACGGCGAAGCTGTAAGGCCCAGCAGTTGAAGCTGTGAATCAGCAGTTTGTAGGCAAGCTGTGTCGCCCAGCGGTTTTCAAGCTGTTTGGCAGCGGAATCTACACTCTGGTTTGAGTGTGGGGTAGATGTAGGTCTGGAGGACTGAACCACCTAAAAATCTTCTGTGTAGTGGCTGGTTTGTTCTTTTGATTCCGCTAAATGCATGCTTAGGATCGTGATTTAATTGCATATCTGTTGAGTGGATCGTGATCAGTTTGCAATTCAACTGCATATGTGCTATTTGAATAATTGTTATCGAGCATCTTCTTAGGACAACAATTTGTCGTTCCGTGGGTCGTTCTGTCAACCGAGTCTATTAGTTTTATTTCCGCAATAGTTATCTAATCTGAGTTTTATCTACTTAATTTTTGGAGCAAATTTTTAAGAGGGATTCATTCACCCCCCCTCTGAATCTGTCTGCACCTATCATATTGACCTATCAAGAAGCTCTGGGGTTTGGGGGTGAGGAGGCTCCGGCCGATGCTTTGTGGTCGTTTGCCAGGGCTCGCCCTCGGTAGGGGCAGGCGTCCGGTGGGAGGTTGAGCCGTCGGTGGCCTCACCACTTGTTTCCTCTGTGGCCATCGTGGCCATTTATGGTGGGCCTGTCCTCTTCAGGGAGGACCGTCGGCGGTCAGGGGAAGCCCTGCTCCTTCAGGGATGTGCTTGTAGCTCGCCTTCCAGTACTGGTTCGGCCTAGCAGGAGGATGTGCGATGCAGGCGTTGTCCCAGATGAAGTGGTGCAGGGTAGACTGCCCTGGTTGCAGCGCTGCCTATGCGTCTCCATGTTGGAAGGGCACGCACTGGCTGAGGAGGTCCGAAGTCGGTTGGTGGAAATCTCCGGAGTTGCTTGGGATGTTAGGAGGATTACTTCCTCAACTTTCATGACAGTGGGGGAGTTAGAGGACGCTGTGGACAGGTTGGTGGTTGTGGGTTGTCTCACGGGGGGGAAAGCCCTCGTCCGTCTCCTACGATGGTCGGAGTCCAGGGGGACCTTCCCTAATCTACCTCCGTCTAGGTGTAGAGTCGTCTTCAAGGGGGTCCCTCTCCACCTTTGCAATGCGGAAGGTCTAGCATTATTGGTTCGCGACGTCAGCAGGGTGGAGGCCGACAGCTTGAGCTTCCTTCCTTTGAGCTCGTGTACGGCGGTGGTTACGACGGTGGTGGTGGCTAGTCTGGTGAACATTCTGGCGGTCATCCACGTGGTTTGTGGTGGTGTCCCAGTGGTGATCAGAGCCTGGCTCTTGGAGGAGGTGGCGGCGCCGGCGTCCGTGTTAGGGCAACCCCTTCTTCCACGCGAGGTTGACGATGTACGGTAGGGGAGATTGTGGGTGGTCAATTCAAATTCAAATCGGTTGCCCCAGATCATAGAAGCGGGGTTGGAATTGGTCTGATCGGGTTCTAGTCAGGCAGTTCGAGGCGCAGATTCGGGTAACTTACCCGTGGATCTGCCTAGTAGCGGTTCGCCGAGACCCGCGTTTGCCCGTCTCCCCCCCGATAGCGCCACAGCGCTCCCTCCTATAGCCATAGAAGGAGTTGCAGGGTTTTGCCTACTCTCTTGCCATTGGCTTCTCCTCGCCGCCGACTGTGCTTCCTCCGGCGGGCAGCTTTGGCAAGGGGGACCGAGGTCTGTAGTTTGCTCCGTTCGGGGGTAAAGGGAAAGATCCGGTTGTGGATGTGGCCCCGTCGGTGGTGGTTCTTATCCCTGTTGTTGCGGGGAGTCTGCGTTTGGGCCATCTTCTGAGGCGTGTTTGTCGGCCTTCCCTTCTCCGGCAGTGGACGTTGCTATGTTGTGGGTGGAGGCCGCGGTGAAGCCGTCGTTGGAAGATCCTGGCATTGCTGAGGAGGTGCCTATGGTTGTGCAGAGTCCTCTTGCGTCGGATCCGGTGCTGGAGGCCGTCAACAAGGAGCTTCTGGAGGTTGTTTGTCTGGCCCAGGAGGGGCCTCTGGATGGCCCGAGTCTGCTGCTGGAGGGGGAGGTTGGGTCAAAGGGGTGGAGCTTCTGCAGTTGGTAGAGGGCCACCGTGGTATGTACAAGGTGTTGTCGGAGGAGGTGAGGGAGATGCCCAGGGAAGTTGAAAGATTTACCATGGAGCGAGCTAAGGGGGTGACGGATATCGTGGGCATTTCCTTTGTGTCAACAGAAAAGGATCTTAGGGGTGTGTTTTCAAAAATCAACAAGAGGTGGGGGGCAAGTATTAGGGGAGGGGAGCGGTCACAGTCGAGGAGGTGTAGGGCTGATGAGGAGGGTGTGGTGGAGGGGGCTATCTCTATTGATCAATGGAGATTGTCTCTTGGAATTTGCGGGGGTTGGATGGAGCGAAGAAGAGGAGGGCGGTGAGGGATTTGATCAGGAGGTGCAAGGTTGATATTCTCTATATCTAGGAGACAAAGTGTGAGGGGGATGGCGTGGAGCTCTTGAAGGAGATTGGGTGGGCCTGCCTGTCCAAGGGGGTTGCCTCTTCGGCCCATGGCAGCTCCAGGGGTATTTTCATCCTTTGGAACTTGTTTGAGGTGGAGGAGGTGTAGGATAGCGAGGTCAACAGATGGGTTATCTCTCTACATTTCAGGAACATTAGGGATGGCTTCTTCTGGGATTTCAGCGGGGTGTATGGCCCCCAATCCTAGGAGGAGAAGAGACAGTTGTGGGATGATTTGCTCCGTCATCACATTTCTTCAGGTAGGTCGTGGTGTGTTGGAGGTGATTTCAATTCGGTGGTAGTCCCGTGGGAGGTCTGGTGGTGATTCCTTCAATGGTGACATGGAGGACTTCTCAGAATTCATCCAGGAGGCGGATTTTGTGGATGTTGACATGGCTCGTGGCTCCTTCACCTGGTCCAACTTGAGAGCAGAGGCCTCTTGCTCTAGGTTGGATAGATTCTTGGTCTCTATTGACTGGGAAGATCACTTCCCTCATGTGCAGGCGGCTCCTTTAGCGAGATCTGTCTCCGACCACAAGCCTATCCTCTTAAAGACTAGCAGGTTGATTGACAGGAAACACTTCTTCAGGCTTGAGCAGTTTTGGCTCGGAGAGGCTGACTTTATGTCTACTATCTCTACGGCGTAGCCTACTCAGGTTGCGGGCTCCTCTGCTATGGGCACTTTTGTTAGAAGATTGAAGCACACTGCGCAGGTTCTTCAGGCTTGGGAGTTGATAAATCCTTGCCTGGAAGGGTAGTGAAGGGCAGGATCTTACAACAACTTGAGGGTCTTGACTATTTGGAGGAGGCAAGGCTTCTAGATGAGGATGACAGGGCTTTTCGGGATTCTTTGAGGCAGCAGCTTGATGAGATCCTCTTTAGAGTGGAGATCTATTAGAGACAAAAATCGAGAGATGGGTGGATCAAAGAGGGGGACAGGAATACGGCCGACTTTCAGCGTATTGCGTTGGGGAGAAGAAGGGCTAACAACATCTCTTGCGTCAAGGTGGGAGACCAAACTTTCACGGCGGAGGAAGATATCATAGACTAGACGGACTGTTCTACTCTTCGATCTTCTCAGAGGCAGAGCTCCATCGTCCATGGATTGCAACTGATCTACTTTCTAGCCTTTCTCAGGAGGAGAGGGAGGCTATCTCCCTACCCTTCTCAAAGGAGGAGGTCTGCTTGGCTGTGTTCTCACTTGCACGTGACCGAGCTTTTGGGCTGGATGGCTTTCCACTGGCCTTCTTTCAGAAATGTTGGGACATCATCAAGGGCGACTTTCTTGCAACTGTGAGAGAGTTTTAGGAGGGGATGGCTCACTTGGGAGGTAATAATAAAACCCTTCTGGTGCCCATCCTGAAGAAGCTTGGTGCACAAGATTTCAGGGATTTTAGGCCAATTAGCCTTCTAAATGGCGCGTATAAAATCATCACTAAAGTGCTTGCAGGAAGGCTGGTCACTGTGTGTGACAGGCTAGTCAGTCATTTTCAAGGAGCTTTTATTAGGGGAAGACATATCTTGAATAACTTCCTAGTGGCGTATGAGTGTATTTTTTTTATGAAGAACCAGAAGAAGTCTGGGGTGGTCATCAAACTTGACTTTGAGAAAACTTATGACAGGGTGAGCTGACAATGTCTCTTTCATGTTTTGGAGCGGATAGGTTTTGGCGACAAGTGGATTGGTTGGGTTAGAGCTTTTATCTCTTCGACATCCTTTGCGGTCCTCATTAATGGGAAGTTGTCCACATGGTTCTACAACAGTCGGGGGCTCCGCCAAGGAGACCCATTGTCTTCTCTTCTTTTTGTTCTTGTGGCTAGTGTGCTGAGCAGGGTGTGGCTGAGAGCTGAGGCAGTTGATTTGATCACAGGTTTCCAAGCAAGTAAAGGGGTTCCTCCTATCACACATTTGCAGTATGCCGACGACACCATTTTGTTCCTAGCGGAGGGGGAGCAGTAGTTTTATATGGCTAGGCTCCTTTTGGAGTCACTGGAGGAGGTCACTGGTCTCAAAGTAAACTTCCACAAAAGTCTTCTTGTGGAGTTGAGCTTGGAGGATAGGGTGATCTCTAGGGCGGCTTGCTTGCTGGGAGGTAAGATCGGTGAGTTCCCGTTTTTCTATTTGGGACTCCCTCTTACATCAGGTGCCCTTCGGTATGTTGTTTGGCTTCTCATCATTTATAGGTATGAGTCCATGCTGGTAGGGTGGAAGGCTAGAGTTTTATCTTATGGGGGGAAGATTGGTGCTGTGCAGATCTGTGTTGGATAGTCTCTCTACTTATTTCCTTTTCATGTTTCGGATTCCTAAGTCTGTGGGGAAGAAGCTTGACTCTATTCAATGTCGGTTCTTTTGGCATGGTAGTGGAGGGGGTTTGCATGATATTGCTTGGGGCCGATTATGTACTAGTAAGGACCAAGGTGGTCTTGGGATCAAGCATGTCGGACACTTTAACTTGGCCCTCTTATATATGTAAATGGTTAAGGAGGCTGGGGCATAGAGAGGAGGGGCTATGGGCACAACTGATCAGACAGAGATACTTCGTCTGGAGGAGAGTGTGTGACTTAGCTCCGTCTCCTCTCTACAGGACCTCTCCTCTTTGGAGAGATATCTTCTCTTGCAGGGATATTCCCTCTTCTGGAGCACGGGTCCGTCTGGGAAGAGGAGACATTAACCTCTTCTGGAAGGATAGGTGGTGTGGGGAGCTATGTAGTTCGAGACGTGAGGCGACCAAGGGGTCGCCTCACGCCTCAAACGCCTAGGCGACAGTCGAGGCGTTTGAGGTGAGATTTTATTAAATAAATATATATAATTCAAAAATTAAACTATATGTCAATAAATTTTCTAAAATTTGTAAATTCATATATAGAGTCAACAAATTTCCTAAATTCATTCATTCCTAAACAAGAATTAACACTAATTTTGTCATACACACAAATATACTAAACAAGGATAACAAGTGCAATATTATAACAAAACTAAAACAAGTAATTAAACAACCGAACAATGTAATTCTATAATAAAAAAGTGTTTTAAATAGTCATAATCTACCATCATAGTCATAAAATCTGTGTGTGCGTGTGTAAGACAGTGAGAGAAAGAGTAAGAGAGGGAGACAGAGAGGGGCTCGACCCCTCCCTCTCACTGTGAGGGAGATAGAGAGGGGGGGAGAGAGAGTGACATATGGAGAGAGAGTGTGTGTGACAGAGTGGGAGAGGGGCCGACCCCTCTCTGTGAGTACGTGTGTTACAGAGAAAGAGTAAGAGAGGGAGACGGCGAGAGAGAAATAGGGGGGGAGATAGAGAGGGGCTTGGCCCCGCCCTCTCATTGTGAGGGAGATAGAGGGAGGGAGAGAGAGTATGACAGAGTGGGAGAGGGGTCAAGTCCCTCTCTGTGTGTGAGGGTGTTAAAGAGAAACAGTAAGAGAGGGAAACGGAGAGAGAGGGAGACGAGAGAGGGAGACGGCGAGAGTAAGAGAGGGAGACGGAGAAAGAGGACTACCAGATGTCCGATGTCGCCAGTCGGAGGCTGTCGTCCCCGCTTGCCGCTTGTCGGAGGCTGCTGACGCTGCTTGCTCGCCCGCCGGAGCCGCTAGAGGTTAGGGTTTGAGGGAGGGAGGGAGGGGGCGAACACTCCATTGAGTGGGGGGGCTCGAGGGATAGGTTTAAAGTCGGATCCGTTTGAAACGGGTTTGGCGACCCGATACGTGTATTCGATACGCGAGTGGTGGGAACAATGAGAAGAAAAAAACACTTCGCGAGGCGGGGGAGGCCAACACCGAGGCGACAACGGTTGCGACGAGGCGTGTTGCCACCGCCTCCCCCTGCCTCAACGCCTAGGCGCGATTTCGACTACATAGGTGGGGAGGCCTCTCTGGCCACCCTGTTCCTGTGCCTTTTTGTGGTTGTTGCTCACCATCTGGGTTCAGTCTCTCAGGCCTTTGACTCCCTCCTGTCTGGGGGTACTTGGGCATCGACCTTCAGACGGAACCTTAATCTTGAGGAGATGTTGCTACTTTAGGAGTTGCTTTCCCTTCTTCTTCTGTTCCATCCTCAACTTGATGTAGAGGATCAATGGATATGGTGGTGGGAGAAGGATAGAGTCTATATTGTGAGATCAGCTTATGGAATCATTTTTGATGGAGGTCTTTGTCGCAACCTGTATGAGCAAGTGTGGAAGTCGAAGAGACCGCTGAAGGTGAAGCTTCTAGTGTGGAGGATTTCTTATGGGAGGTTACCAACCAGGGAAAAGTTACTTCGTTTCCTACCTAACATCTACCCATCCTGCTGCCTTTGTGGTCAGGATTTTGAGACCATGGGCCACCTCTTTGTGGGCTGCCCTTAGTCGCAGGGGGTGTGGTCAGAGCTTGTTAGGAGGACCGGCGGTGACATCGGCCAGTTTTGTGAGATTCATCCCCTAGTGGCACACTGGGGTAGGACTTGGCTCTTTTGGAGCGACCAGACTATTTGGTGCCTCATTCTTCATGCCACCTTGTGGACATTGTGGGGGGAGCGGAACAACAAGATCTTCAGGAGAGAGTCTTGGGCTGAGGAGGCTGTTGTTTCCTTGATTTGTATCAGAGTGAGGGAATAGGCTGTTTATCTTTGTAATGTAAATTCCCTTCATCTCTTTTTGGTTGTTTGGAGGGATAATTGGAGTCACGCTTTCTCTGTGTGACATGTTGGTGTATAGGTTTTTGGTTTTGGCTATGATAATTGCACAACCTATACTTGTACCTTCCTCTTCTATCTATTCTTAATACCTTAGTGGTACTATCCACTTTTCAAAAAAACAAAGATTATAATGGAGGGAGGATGGCAAATCATAGAGGAAATTGGAGACATGACATTATTTATTTAGAATTGTTTAAATTGAATCCTTGACAGGTGGTAAAGCATAATGGTTTTACTTTTGTATTGACCAGATAATGGCATTGGTGTTGCTGAAGGCATAACAATTGTTCTCTTTTATGCCTCAGTTGGGGTGGGATGAGCTTTTGTTGAGCTCCAAACTAATGTCCTCATCAATTTTTTTTGGAAAGTGGGTGGCACCACTAATTGTATTAAAGTAAAAAAGTGATGTACAAGTGTAGTCAAAAAAATCCCCAAAAACCTCTATACATAGTCCCACACTAAGATAGTATGACCTCCCTACCCCCCCCAACAAAACAAAAGGGGGGAGTTTTTAACATTCATATTACACAGGAGCCTTCCCCAATCACACACTCTATCACAAATAAAGGAGGCTAGATTGTCCGCCACTCTAGCTTCACATCTGAAGACACTATTATTTATGTCACCCCAAATAGCCCACAATGTAACATGAAGGATGATCCACCAAATGAATTGGTCTCCTTTAAGAGTCCATCTTCTGCTCCACTTCTCTAACAAAGAGTGCACATTGCTCAGTAGGTTGATAGTGACCCGTGTCCATCTTGCAAGCACACCCGTATCCAACAAATAGGTGGTCCAAAGTCTCCTCTTCCTCTCCGCATAGGCAACAAGCCATGGAAATATAATGCAAGAAAGATGCAAGTCTATTCCGGGTTGGCAATTTCCCATGGGTGATCTTATAGGTGAGTAGCTTCACTTCAGCGAGCTCTTGAGAGGCCAAATATGTGAACCAAAGTGGTGGCGCACCTCTCCGTCTGAAATGAATGAGTATGTTGACTTGATTGAGAAAACACCCTCCTTACCCCACCTCCATCAGCACTCATCCTCTTTGTCTGGCTGAGGGACAACATCAAGTAGGAGACACAGAAGGTCCTCCAACAGCTCCATCTCCTCTGGCCTAAGGTTCCTCCTGAAGTTGGTGCCCAACTATCTCTTGACAAGTGAGGATCAAATGACTGAGAAACTAAAGCCATAGATGTTGCTGCAATTGCAAAGAGTCTTGAAAAGGAACCCTGAGGGTATAGTCTCCACACCATCTATCTTTCTAGAAGAGACATTTATTGCCCCTCTCCAACTATACTTGGACACTAGAGGCAATGAAATCCATGCAAGATAGTATACCTCGCCAAATGGGTGACATGAAGTGATGAGAGGCTAGTGCTACATCTCAGTCCCTTACTCTGCTATAATATCTCTGCCTAGTGACTTGTTCCCACAAGCCATCCTCCTCCGCCCTTAGCTTTCACAATCACTTGCATAGGAGGGCCAAGTTGAAATCTTTGATATTCTAATACCCACTCCTCCCATTTCCTTGCTCCTGGCGATTCTTCCCCGTGTTATGTCATGTCAACCCTTACACCTCTATCTATTGCCGTGCAGAAGAATTGTGCTTGAATGGATTCAATCTTCTTTGCCACCGTCTTGGGAATCTGAAAAATGGAGAGATAGTAGATGGATAGACTATCCGACACTGAGTTGCATAGGACTAGTCTTCCCCCACATGACAACAACTTACCTTCTAACCTGCTAGTTTGGACTCATATCTCTGCACCACACTCTGTCACTCACTACAAGGAAGGGGATCTAGAGACAAAGGAAGGCCCATGTAGGTGAGGGCAAAACCCCCCATACAACAGCCAAGGATGCAAGCCGTCCTCTGAAGTGCCCTTTCATTCATTTTCACGCCCATCAATAGACTCTTGTTGAAGTTTCCCTGGAGCCCACTGATTTCCTCTAGCAACTCTAGCATCCATGTAACCGCATAGAGTTGAGACTCGTTCTCTGTTAAGAACAATATGATGTCATTTGCATACTATAGGTGAGTAATGTTGCCGCTATCTCTCTCAGCCTAAAAGTCTTTGATTAGTCCTGCCTCATCTGCTCTTAGCCAGACTTCACTTAATTTGTGTGCTACCAACACAAAAAGGATAGGTGACATAGGGTCTTCCTAGCGGAGCCCTCTGCCACTGTGAAATAACGGCGTAGGCTTCCCATTGACTAGGACAACAAAGGTGTCAGACGAGATGCAGGCACATATCCAGCCAATCCACCTCTCCCCAAAACCCATATAGACCATAACATCAAAGAGACACTTTCAACTGATCCTGTCATAAGTCTTCTCAAAATCCAGCTTCAGCACTACCCCTTTCTTCCTCTGTCTCTTTATATCAAAGAGGCATTCATGAGTCATCAGAAAAATTTCTTAAATGTGTCTACCCTTGATGAAGACCCCTAGGACATTAGTGATCAGCTTGACAACGATCCTATCCATTCTACTTGTACAAAGTTTGATGATAATCTTGTAAGTGCCATTCAAAATACTAATGGGTCTAAAGTCCCAAAAATAATGTGCTCCTATTTTTTGGGGATAAGGATCAAGAGGGTTTTATTAATACCTCTCAAGTGATCTCTCCCCTCTTGGAACTCCTCTACTATTGCCACGAAATCTCCCTTAATAATATTCCAACACTTCTGGAAGAAGGCTAATGGAAAGCTATCTGGGCCTAGGGCTCTGTCACTCTATGTTATCAAAAGCGCCCCTAGGTGCTTGCCTAGGCGGTTTTTGAGATGAGATGGTCCCAAACCGTCTCGCTTTCGTCTCAAACGACTCACTCCCAGGAGAGTTGGTGTTGGGAGATTTTGATTGACTTACCCTATGTATTTTTGTCTCAAATCTTGATTGTTGTTCATTTTATTAAAAATCTTGATTGTATGTATGTATTTTTTATGATATTTAGATAAATATTTATATTTTTTAATTGTATATATATTTTTAATAACTTATCTCAAACGCCTTGGCGATTGCCTAGGTGTTTGATGCATGAGGTGACCCCTTAGTTGTCTCGGTCGCCCCACGTCTCTGACTACATAGCTGTCACTTGCAAGAGAAAAGACTGTCTGGTCACTGGTGTACCTTCTCCTCAGAGAAGGTATGAGTAATGGCTTACCTTTCCTCAGAGGTCAGATGTGGTAAAAGATTTGGGGTAATATTCGGTTTGTTGTAGTCCTCTTTAGTGAACAATTTGGAGTAGAACTGCCTTGCCTGCACTTTGATGTTCTCCTCCCTGTGAAAAGAAAGATATCGTACTATGATATAGGTAATGGCATTAAGCCTTCTTCTCCTTGAAGCACTGCGTTGGATGTATGCAGTATTTTTGTCCCCTTCCTTGATCCATCTATCTCTTGACCTCTATTTTTAATAGATCTCTTCCCTGGTGAGTATCTCCTCAAACTCTTTCTTGAGGTTATCTTTGTGAGCTCTGTTTGTATCATCTAGAAGCCCTATCTCCTCCAAGCAATACAACCCCTCAATCAGCTAAAGATTCTTGTCCTTAGATGCTCTTCCAGGAAGTGTTCTCGTTGCGCCCCATGTCTTGAGAACCTAAGCCACGCACTTTATTTTGCCCACCAGTCATGCCATTTCGGACCTTTCGTACTTCTGAACATGCTATGCATTCCTAACGGTATCCATGAAATCTACCTTCTTAAATCAGAATCTCTCAAATCTGAAGCTCTATTTCTCCTTAGAGTACGACTGGTCTTCAAGAGTAGGGGTTTGTGATTCGACACTGATCTTGTCGAAGGTGACACTTGCACATGAGGATAGTGATTCCCCTAATCAATTGAGACAAGGAACTTGTCTAACCTGGAACAAGTAGGATCTCACCTCAGATTAGACCAGGTGTATGATGCATTTGTCATCCCAATATCAATCAAAGCAGGTTCCTCAATGAAGTCAGAGAAATCTTCCATCTCCCTATAGTAGCTGAACTCTCCTATCCTCTCCTAAGGTGTTGCGATAGCATTAAAATCCCCACCTATACAACAAGGTCTATCAGAGCTAAGATGGTGACAAGCCAAGTCCTCCCACAGGATCCTCTTCTCCTCCTTGCTCTGAGGGCCATACACTCATGTGAAGTCCCAAGAAAATTCATCCATTACAATACAAAAATGTAGAGAGATGACCCATCTATTGACTAGTATGTTTTCTCTACCTCTTCTACTACATACTGATTCTATAGAATCATAATGCCCCCGGATCTCCCCTCAGTCGGTGATGCCACATCCTTATCCAGTCTTGGTCCTTCTGCCTCCCTCATGATTGACTCTCCATCCCCTTCATGCTTAGATTCTCATAGGTATATGTGTCAATCTTGCACCTGCGGACCAACTCCTTCATCAGCCTCCTCTTCTCCCCTCTCCCAATCCCCCTCACATTCCACGAGATGATCCTTACAAGGTCGAAGGAACGGCTCTCCCCTTTTCGTCATTCACCTCTCTCTCTCTCTCTCTACCCTCATTTGGGATTTACCTCCCTTAGCCACTCTCGCCGTGTTGATATTCCATCTCTTCTATATTCTAGAGAACATCCCCTTCAAGTCCCTCTCCACACCTACGAAGGAGATAACCCACCTTCTCCGCTAAGTCCCTCAGCTGCTCAGCCGTCACCCTCTCCACTCCTCCTACCAACTCCTTGAACTCCTCCTTCCCTAGAGCACCCTTATCGAATAGGCCCTCCTCTGACTGCCCCCGTATGATAGTCTACCTATTTCAGGTGTCTCCGGAATGGCTTCCTCTCCTTCTGAGCTCACTTCCGTCCTTAACTCCTGAGCATCACAATCCCCATTGTCTCCTCCATAGGCATCAGCTAAGTCCCGGTGCACATCCACTTACAAGTGCTGGCCTGGAAACCTTGGTGCACACCCCTACACTGAACCCTCTTCCTGTTGTTGGGGACATTGTGCAGGTCCGTGGGAGCTCAGACAGGCCTTCGACGTCATGTGGAGTGGGTCGTCGGCCCTCTTAAGCAACGACCCACTTGCCAAAGGGGGATCCCTAGTCGTCAGTGCGCTCTCCCGCAAGCGACAAGCTTGCCGGGAGGGGAGTTACAGGAGGAAGACGTTGCGTGCGAGACTCTCGCACCGGTGCTTGGGTCAATTGCTTGCCCGGAACACGGTTGCGGTAGAACCAGGTCGCTGGAGTCTCTTGGAAGTTCGCTCGCCTTAAGACGGGGGTGTCCGGCCTGTTGCGCCTCCATAGGCCTCTCCATAATAGAGGTGTTCGGTATAGTCTTCCGCTAGGTTGGGACATTGGAAGGGTTGGCACTCCCCTGCCACTTAAGGACCAGAGTGGGGGGCTCCACCTCCGGTAGGTGGTGGTGTTGCTGTTCGGCGGCCGACATGGTCTTCGGCACCCGGGGAAGCTTCGTCACAAGATTGTAGACCGCCACGGTAGACGCGAGGGATCGGCCACTGGACAAGGCCGCCGCGGCCACATAAGGGCCGCCTTGGACGAACCCCTCGGTTAGGTGAAGGAGAAGGCTCGTATCGGGTCTAGAAGTCCTGGTAAGGACGGATCCGGGTAGGTTGTGGGTACCCAGGTAGGCAATCGGGCCCCACGTGAACATGCTGCACTGGACTACACGAGTGGGCTTGAATGCTTGATCCCCCCAGGCCCATCCTCGTAGACACCCGACCCATCGCGGCGAGCCCAGCACCCAGTTTGTTTGCGGACGGCCTAGCCTCCGGCCCATCCTTGTTGAATATCGGCCCGATCGCGAATGGCCCAGTCTTCGGCCCAGTGCGGGAGAAGGCCCGATTTGAATTCAAACCTGGCACCCTCTGGTCATCTTCAACTTCGAAGCGGGCAGCAAATGCCCTACTGCCGCTGCTTCTCTTTCAACAGAGCCGGCCCAGTGGTGACCCTGACAGTAAAATCTGCTCTCCAATTGAGAAGAGGACTGCCGGCGGTGCTTCTAGGGGAGCTGAGGCCGTGACCACGGCCTCCACGATGGTCATCCTGCCCTCCGGATCCCACTCGGACTGTGCCAGCCTCCACCCATCAATATTACTGAACTTTTTTAAACATCCTGAAGAGGATCTGAGTGTTACTTATCTGAGCACACTACTAAATCAACTTTAAGGCACTGTAAAGCGGAAGGATACATGCAGTGAGCATGGATTTTGAAACAAAAATGGAAAAAAATAAATAAAAGTAATCTAGAAAAGAGACCTCAAATCAAATGTTCCTTGAACTTGATTGAGACATTTATGGAGAGGTTACTCATCAACTTTCCGTTTGTTGCAGGCCAATTGAGGCTTTGCTTGCTGAAGGTTTGTAAAATTAATTGAAATCTTTATTATGAAGGGTATAGAAATTTACATCTTTGGCACCAGCCACTGAGTAGTAGATCCCTGCAAACTTGTGAACAAAGTGATTTGAGAGAAAAGGAAGAGAGATAGAAAGAAACATTGAGAGAGAGAGAGAGATAGAGGCATGCTTGCTGGGCGCCAACCATTTTTCATAATTTTCTTCCTTTAGCATACAAGGCAAAATTCTAACCAATTTGCTCATTACCTTCCTTTTTTGCTTCATTTCTAGTGCAAACCATTTTACTGCAGTCTTTCCTAGATGACCATTTTGCCGTCCACAATACATGCTTAAGTAGGGGCTTTAATGTCCACTTATAGACTCCTTTGGACTTAACGCTTGGTAAGGGCTGACCTTTTATTTTGAGCTACCATTGGTTGGGTTTTAGAGAAAGGGTTTTTATTCTCTGGTGTAGTCCCATAGAACCCAACAATGGACCATGGCCTTTTCTTCTAAAAATTCAATCAGAGCCTGCACTTTGACAGAATTGAGTGGATGGTTGGATTTGAAGACGTTACCATCCGCTGGGAATAACCTGGCCATTGAATTTGTATTACTTTGTCATCATAAATGCTTACCCTTGACCATATGCCATTTGGCTTAGGATGTGGACGACCATATCCCCAGAGCACAGTTTTCTAACTGGCAGCATGATGGCAACCTCCTACTTTATAGAAAATGCCCCAATTTCTAGTCGATATTAGTTTGGTGATGGTGAATTCTACGTAGGTAATGGAATGTAGAAGAAAGCAATTAAATCAGATAAAAAATGAGATGAAATGGATTACATTATTTTAAAGTTGGAGAAGAAAAGTAAAAAAGAGAAAAGGAAAAATCAGAAAACACAAAATGTAAAATGCCTCCCCTAACTGATGTAACTGTGGTATCAACATTAATTCCCAGTTAAAAAATTGGTTGGCTTCAATAATCTGCCTTTGAACTCCTTCATAAAATGAACATTTTTTTTTAAGTGGGTGGTACCTTATTGTATTAAAAGAAAAGAGGTGTACAAGTATAGTCAGTAAGTACCCAAACAATCCCTGTACATGCATGGGGCACACCAAGTCTGTGTAGCCCTGTCTAACTCCCCAACAAAACAAAAAGGGTTGAGTTTTGGGAGTTCACATTACGAAGGAGATCCGCCCATTCTCTCACCCTATCACAAATAAACAAAACTACTGACTCCCCTGCCTTAGCTTCGCTTGTGAAGGTCCTGTTGTTTTGCTCCCCCTTACAAAGAAAGACCACAAGGTAGCATGGAGAATCATCCACTAGACAACTCTGTCCCCTTTGAGGGTCCAGCATCTGCCCCAAGTTCCAATAAGGTGAAGCACCTCTCTGTGGCGGCCAATGGCACACTATCCTCCTATACTTCCCGAGAATAAGTGCAGCCTACGAATAGGTGGTATAAGGTCTCGTCCTCCTCATAAAATAAACAAATTTAATACAGGTCTGTCAGGCCCCAAAGCTTCCCAAGCTAGATGATGGGCCTTGAACATAGCCTGTCTTCAGATTTCAAGAGAGGATCACAGAATCTAACTTAACGCATCTTTTCATCCCTGTTGAGTGCCAACCTTGGAGGGGAGAGGATGCCCAACCAGAAAACCCAAAGATGATCCTGATATCCAAGTGGCCAGAGTGGCCCTAAGCTCCTGTTGGCTTCCAAGCAAATTCCATGTACCTTATGCTTGCTTTTGTTATCCATTCTGTGCAGTTTTATGAATAATGTCAACTGTATAATTTTAAGTGAATATAAATTTTCTTACAGCAAGTTAAAAGCAAGTTCAAATTCTGGGCAACTGCTTAGGTCTTGCCTAAGACACTAGGGATGATGTTTTGTTTAGGAATTTCCATATGACAACTTTTCTTTGGAGTATGCACATGTTTATTTTGTATTTTGGTGGGAACTACGTAATGTCTGTGTCGTGTTTCTATGATGAATAAATACTGCCATCACATGTAAGACAGGATTTATCCTATCCCCAAATGAAATGTCTAATGTATGTCCTTTATGGATTCCGTAGGTCCCCATCAATTTTGAGTTATGATTAAATGGAAGCTAGGTAATAGTGCAAAGTCTTTGATGTCTAAGATCTACTGTCAAAGAATGTCCAACAGGGCTTCTGCAGCATTTGCTTATGCTACTGGGATTGCTCATGTTTCATGAGTTGGTATATCCCAACAAGCTCTCCTTAAGAATCTGTCCATATCTATGCGAAATTTGGGGAAAAAATTATTCCCTTGAAACTCTTGCCTGTCTTACAAATATTGTGATTTTTTTTGTGCTACTATTATAGTAATATTCCAGAAAGAAAAATGCTGATTAATGTGCTGAGTTAAGACATGAACTTGGCATCTAACTACTCGAACTTTTCTACAATTTACAGCAGTGAGTTCAAGATGACTGATATTAAAGGAAGTACATCTGTTGATGTAAATAATCATACTCTTCACAGGGAGTGGGACGAGATTTCATGTGCAATTTGCATGGACCATCCACATAATGCTGTGCTTCTCGTGTGCAGCTCACATGAAAAAGGCTGCAGGTCTTACATCTGCGATACAAGTTATAGGCATTCAAATTGCCTAGACAGATTCAAAAATCATAGAGACAATCCTCTACACAGCCCTCATTTTGTTGGGAATGCTGAAAGCTCAATACATGGTCAAAGGTCCTTACGCTCTCTTACTCCAGAGCCTGTTTTCAGCAGGCATAGGGTAAGAGGAGACCTGACAGGAACATCTGTAGCTTATAATGTGGAAGAAAGTAGCAGCGGCATCTCTAGAAGCATATTTGAAGCACTGGAAGAAACCAACAGCCAAGAAGCAGAAACATTCTTGGAAACTCGAGGACAGGGAAGGTTGGATCTTCAAGATTTTGATGGGGGAAGCAGTATATCAAAGAACAGCACCTTGAGGTGTCCCCTTTGCCGGGGGTCGTTGCTGGGGTATAGGATTGAGAAAGAGGTGAGGCAGTATCTAGACCAGAAGCCAAGAAGTTGCTCCCGGGAATCATGTGCCTTCTCGGGGAATTACACAGAGCTGCGGAGGCATGCAAGGAGAGCCCATCCTACAACAAGGCCTGCAGATGTGGACCCATCAAGACGACGTGCATGGCGTCACCTGGAGCGTGAGCAGGAGATTGGTGATGTAATTAGTGCATTGCATTCAACATCACCTGGTGCGATTGTGATCGGGGACTATGTCATCGACAGCGGGGATGAATTATTGCATGATCGTGAAAATAGTGGCCCGGGGAGTGCCAGTAGGACATGGCGGACCACGTTGCTCTTGTTACAGGTGTTACGAGAGCCGAGCAATTTGTCAAGGTCTTGGAGAACACGCCGAAGGTCAGGGCACCGGAATGTGTGGGATGTTGATCCATTGGATCTGGAAGATGATGAAAACAACAGCAGGTTTTTGGATGGGGATGGAGTTCCAGTGCCACGGAGACGTCGTCGCTTCAGGAGATCCAGGAGCGATGATGATGGCCATGAAAGATGAGCATTCTGGTAATTACATTGTTTAAGCTGTTTAGTGATTGTTTGGATCCACCATAGACATGTACATTTTGTATAGGTTCAATGTCGATTGTTCCTTCCCTCTATACATGTGCATATTTTTTTAAGTTATGGTATCAATTTCTTACCTGACAGCACCCCGTGAACGGTGAAAATCATGTAGATGTTTCTTGAGGGGTTGCAGAGACATTGGATAAGGACAATCTCAAGCCCAAAGGATCTGATCTAGAGACCCGATGTTGGAAAGAATGGTGTTCATTATATACGTCATAGCTTTAATTTGTCATCAGTGTGTATGAGCTATAGTGCAACGATTTTAATTTTTTTTACTTTGTTTTTCCATTGTTTGTGTGTTCTGGCTAGAGTCCTAATCTGGGAAGAATATGCTCAAGATATCTTCATATGTTTGCAAACACTCTGAAATGGCATTGCATGTGTGAAATGTGCCTGGTCACGAACCTTCCCAGGCAACTGTTATTATCCACATTTCGGGTGATTCATGATCTCGTGATGGTTCACTTCTCTTTCACCTGTTTCAAGTTTGTTATAGTTTCCAGGGATTGCCGTATAACCTTGCGAATGGGAAAGCAGAGCATATTTGGCAGAGTTAGAGCAACATTGTCATGATATTATATCCTTGCACAGTATTTAATGACGCCTCCGGATGGGTGATTACGTTGCCGTGCCAACGTTGACCACCGCCACCCCCCCCCCCCCCCCCCAAAAAAAAAAAAGAAGAAAAACTTGCCGTGCCAACTCCAGGTGTCTTATTAGGTAAATGGGTGTACATATCAATTATCCTATGACCAGGCGTCAACGACCATCGAATAATTATTTACATGTATGTGTCTATGGTTTAATAGGGTCAATAAGTCTAAGGGGGCAGGTGAACATGTTCTACTAGAAGATTCAAACTCTCAATTTTAGTAATACTTCCTGCACACTGAGTAACTGCACACCTCTAGTTTGCAGTGGAATTTTTCATCTTTTTTATTTTTTAAAATTATATGTTGATCTGGGAGTCTATTTAAGGTACATGTTTGCACATGACACGTCAAGATGAGATGGCTAAAAATATTAAAAAAAGAAAGATCAGATGTCTTTAATGGGTTAAAAGTGGTCACTCTAGAATTTTTTTTTAAAAAAATTCTGTTAGCTGTCTGATTGTAGTGTGCTTTTGTATGGACGTACACGTCCAGTGGATCTTGGGATCTGAAAATAAGAAAGAAATAAAAAAAAATCACTGCATTGTGTGCGGTAAATAGTACTCATTCTTTAATAGTGACAAGCTCACCCAACCAGTTTACTGTCCTCTCGTTCTTTAATAAGTGAACGATCATGGAAGTGTCAAGGCTTTTGTGTAATTTTAACTTTTTGTATTTTCATAAAATGTGCATTTGAACATTTGTAGATAGGCTTGTTAGTATTACATATTGAAATAGAAGTAATGTCATGATGCCATTTTTTACCATCTTATTTTGTCACTTTTATTTTGACCATCCAATTTTGATATTATAATAAGGCAGCATTATCCTTATTAATAATATTGGTTAGGTAGTGGATCTAACTCAAAGTTCTGGATTTGGATCCTCAAACTACTGCCACGCCAGGACTCTATGTATTACAAAGTCTTCAATGAAGGGGGCGTAATATCCTTTATTTTCAGAGTAAAAAAAAAGGTTTGAAAATGAATCATACGTGTGATGCTGAGAGCCAGGGAGGATAATATAATCAAAAGGAGATTGGATCTTTTGCAACTTCAATTGAAGGGAGTCACCGATACGTTACTACCTGCGGAGGCTTAAGAATGGAGTTCAAATGATCACATATTGGAAATTATAAAGATGGGCATGTGTTTATAAATAAGACCCAAGTCTTCTCATTTGAGGGTCTTTCTACTTGTAAAAAAGATAAAATCTTAGTCGTCCTCGGGCGTAGCGGGGACAATACCTCAGAGGAGACACCCTAAATTTATATCTCTTTGAGGGTTCTTTTACTAGTAAAAAATGATAAAATTCTAGCCACCTCCTGACATAATGGAGACAATACCTCAAAGGAGACACCTCAAATTTGTAACTTTAGTCGCTTCCTGACGTAGTAAGGATAATATCTCAAAGGAGACACCTCAAATTTATACGTCTGTGAGAATCCCAACCCAATAAGTATAAATCCCACCTTTGTTGGGAGACTAGTGTAGAGACTTAAGAAGGGGGCTCAAAAGATCCCATATTGAAAACTATAAAGATGGATATATACTTATAAGTAAGATTCGTTCCCAAATATAATGGTGACAATATCTCAAAAGGAACACCTCAAATTTATACGTCTTCACTGTCATACCACGTTATCTATCTCACATCCCCCTTGCTGGTTATTGGAAGGATTTGACCATTTATATCACGATCGGCATTACTGTTATATGTTTTGTCATGGTCGGCTAGATCATGCAAAAGATTCAAGCAAATTTGACAAATTTTTGGCCGACTGTCCCACTTAATGTTCCATTTCATTGCAGGATTAGCTTTGATATAATTCTAAGGGAAAGATAATCACCGTCTCCTATCACAACATCTGATATAATTTTGATTTTAATTTGCTCAAAAATTAAGCACCTCGTGTTCCTTTGTTTTTTTATCGGAACATATTTCTCTCTCCCTACTGTTAACTGCCATTGGGATCCTTAACACATTATAGTTCAAGTGTCACAGGGTTAACGTGTTAACATCACTCTTAAGGCGTTGCAGTGTTGCAAGCAGAGTCAACGTGTTAATGCATTGACCCTACAACTCTTCACGTACAACGCATTATATCATTTAAACTGAGATAGTTAAAGGGTATAATGTGTTAAGTCGCTATAAATATGTAGGATCTTAACGCATTAAGGCTTTAAAGCAATAACGGGGTCCTAACACATTAAGGGTTAAAGCTCTGCGACCCTTTAATTGTAATGGCATTAAGCGACTTAATATGTTAATGGTTGAAGTATTGCAAAAGTAGCAGATTAATGCATTAAAATAATTTATGTACTAACACATTAACGTATTAACCCTCCTTGCAAAGGTGTTGACATGCTAAGGCCTCTCCCAATGACAATTAACCGTAGAGCCTGGAAAATTAAGTTCCAACAAAAATTGGAGAGCGGGCAGCATGGTGGTTTTTGATAGGGACTGCAAACTAAGTCAGGGATGCTAATTGATTTTCTTAATTTTAATTTGAAAGTAATATCATTTAGAGTGGTTAAAAATAATATTACAATTAATATGAGAGGAATATAAACAGCAACAGCCAGAGGAGAGGTTGAAATGGAGGAGATAGAGGGAAAGCAGTCTTGAGACTTTTATTATAAATTTGAAGAAATGTTATTATTTGTTAATGTAAAATACTTGTCATATGTTGTTTTTGAGGGGTCATACTTTTCATACGTGAATACCATGTTAGCATTTATCCGTGAGGTGGTCTAATTAACTTTGATCTTTGTATTATATTAAAGAAATCAATTATTAAAGTTGTTTATCTCGAAGCTCAAATTAGATGGAATTAGTTTAACTCCAATAAGACTCTTGATAGGAGAGGCAACCCTCGACAAGGGAGACAATTCTTCGTGAGAGTAATCACTCCTAATTAAAGACACTGCACACATAGAGTGTGGAGCACACCTGAATGTGCAGTAAATCGAACTCAACATTTTTACCACTAGAATTCAGCTAATGTATCCTGAGGTCCCAAAACGTTGCTAGTAATGAACTGAATTAACAAACACTGGACATTCTTCCGAACAAAAGAAATGAAAAACTGGTGTATTCTTGTGAACCAACTCCATTATCCACACTGGTCATGTAACAGATAGTTGTTGCTGGAAGAAGATCGAACATCTGTTCTTCAGTTCTTCTTCGACATGAATTATTCTTTTTTTTCCTTTCTATCATTTAAGATGGGATCATGGCCTCATGGGAATCATATGTCCCTCAAATGTATTGTTTCTCTGTTGTAGTCTCCGCAATGCTACCGAAAAGTTTTCAGATCTATTCGTTGCGGATCAGAAATCAAAGATTGTGGGTGACATATAATCATTGTTAGGAGTACATATGTGTAAATATATTTTTGTCGGGGTCTCTATCTATTCCGAGATGCATGGTTTTCCAAACCGTTTCGAGACGGCTGGGACGGACGGGTGTGGGACGTGGCCGGGACGCGTTGGCCCGCACGGTCCCGTCCATCCCGCCATGTACCATGCCGGTCCTGTGAATAGAGGACGTGAAAGTTGCCCCTACTATTATTAGATTTCCTGCTGTATATGGTTATTGCTGATAGTTGTATATGCTGCTGTACGGCTAGAGGAAGCAAGAAATAAGGAATGATCATTATGGCTCTGCTCATATCCACCGGACTTAAGCACACTTTTCAGTTTAGAAAATCATGCACGGGGAGCTTGTTTTAAACCATATAAAGCCTTCTTTAGTTTACAAACCATATGAGGATCATAGCAATATCCCGGAGGTGGTTTCATGTACACAGTTTCTGACAAATCCCCATGGAGAAAAGCATTTTTGACATCCATTTGATAGATGTCCCAATCCCGAATAGCAGAAATAACAAGCAAGGTGCGAACAGTGGTCATCTTGGCAACATGAGCAAAAGTTTCTTCATAATCAATGCCAACGAAAATACACTCAAGACCTTATGGAGTTGGCTGGTCTTACTAATGATAAAGTTGCTGATACCCCACTTGAGTTGAATGTCCAATATGGTTGCCAAGATGGGGATCCCATTATTGATCCAACTCTGTATTGGAGACTTGTTGGGAGTTTAGTTTATCTCACTGGTACACACCCTGATATCACACATGCAGTGCAGATTTTGAGTCAATTTGTCTCTGATCCTCGGAGATTACACTTGACGGCTGTTCTTCGCATTATTCGCTACCTCCGTTCCACTCCCACCTTGGGCTTGTCATATCTCTCTACTGCTCCTTTAGAGTTACGAGCATTTTCTGATTCTGACTATGCTGGCTGCAAAGAGACACGTTGATCCACTACTGGATATTGTATTTTTCTTGGAAGCTCTCTTATCTCTTGGAAATCCAAGAAGCAATCCACTATCTCTAAGTCCTCCACAGAAGCAGAATATCGTGCAATGTTATTGTTTGCGACCGCGGGGAGTCACTTGTCGTTTTATCCTCACGGCGGGGGTGTAGACTCGCCTTTTTACGGAAGGTCGAGATAGGTTGACTGGGCACGCGGGGATTCCGGGGGTATTGAGAAGAAGGCAGAGAGAACGATGGGAATGCATTGGAAGGTATGGCGTATGGTTCATCATTCTGGGAGACTGGGACAGGGATGGCTGGGTGGAATGCGGGCGTGCCAGTCGATTTCTCGACAATCACCTATGGAACTAAGGATTGACCGGGGAAGCGTCGCCAGGACGTGGCACGTGGCTCGAGAGATTGGGCGACACGTAGATACAAGGGGTTCCACGGGTGCGAGTGTACATGCGATTATGGGGATTTGTGTACTGGACGTCTTTCCCCACCGGTCGCAAGCAACCGGTGTTTATTTTACATCGGATTGAATCCGAATACCTTTGTTTCTACTGCCGAAGAGAGAGTCAGGGACCCTGGGAGCCGCGACGTCCGGAGGGCTTAGTCCGTGCAACAACGACAGGGCAACATGGATAACTGGGGGTTGAGAGACTGGTTCCGGCGAGGAGGGGGATCCGCTCCCTGACTGGATTACATGACTTATATGCCATGAAAGGTATTTATATGGGGGAGTGAGAGCCCAATTACAATTGCTTGCAACGGGACAATTCCGACATTCATGACGATCCCCGGGTCATTACATAATTGTGCGGGTATTTCCGCATTTGTACGTGTCGTCCGTCAAAGGACCTGTGACTCAGCAGGATGGCACCCGAGGGGCGTCACAATGTATTCCCGACGCGAGACAGTGTCGAGGTCGGGGCAGTAGGGGTGCCGTGGGCACCATTGTGTGAGGGAAGTTGAGTGGTCGGGTGCCGTGGGCCCCGATGTGACTGGAGTAGCTGGCAGTCGGGTGACGGGGCCACCGTTGTGACTGGAGTTGTTGAACGGTCGAGTGCCGCGAGCCCCGATGTGACTGGAGTAGCTGGCAGTCGGGTGCCGGGGGCACCGTTGTGGCTGGAGGAGGCGGGCGCCGGGAGACGTCAATGGTCGTGCTCGGGGCTCGATGTGACTGGAGTAGGGTGCCGGAGGCACCGTTGTGACTGGAGTTGTTGACAGTCGGGTGCTGGGGGCACCGTTGTGACTGAAGGAGGCGGGCACCGGGAGACCTCGATGGTTGTGCTCGGGGCCCGATGTAACTAGAGTCGGGTGCCGGAGGCACCGTTGTGACTGAAGTTGTTGACAGTCGGGTGCCGGGGGCACCATTGTGACTGAAGGAGGTGGGCGCCGAGAGACCTCGATGGTCGTGCTCGGGGCCCGATGTGACTGGAGTCGGGTGCCGGAGGCACCGCTGTGACTGAAGGAGGCGGGCGCCGTGAAGAGGCAGAGACCCGAGTACATGTACATGTGTTCAATTGCTTTCATGCTGTATGAGATCCGCGTGGGCTTTACAAATAGGCCGAGGAGGCCGAAGTACAATGGGCGCAAGCCGCGGGACAATTCCGACACGTCGGTCGGTCCCCGGGTCAATGCGGGATAAAGCGGATATCCGCGTGTTTTACAGAGGCTCCCCGTGAGGAGATCGAGACAAGCACGACTGCCTAGGTGGTTGGGGCGGTCGTGGGCTGGCGCCTGATGGAGGTTGGATGCGGCTCAAGGTGAGCAGTCGGGTCCGGGCCCCGGAAGGCGAATGTCGTCACGCTGGGGAGTCGAGGCCGGCCCCGGGAATATTATTCCCGGGCAAGGGTTCGGATAACTTGAGTCATCAGTCCGAGCGGTCGGTGGCTAGCTCAGAGCGGGCGGTGGGCACGCAGTTCTGTGTCAAAAGTAGGTGCGATATCAGGGCATGTGTTTAGCCATCGTGGGTTGTTACACGCGGGCGGACTCGGGATGCAGGTGTATTCGCCATCGCCATAGTGCCTTTCGTGCGACGGGCATGGACTTGTGTGAGATGGCTAGACGTCGCGTGAGGGAAGTACGTATGACATACCCTCAGCATGTATAAGCCGATCGACAAGCCAACCACGCGCGTACTTAGTTCCTCGCGTCCCTGACCCTTGCCGAAGGCCTCGGGAGTCCGAGGGCACGGCAGTTAGGTCGGAGGGTGTTGCATTGCATCCTTCATTCCATTTCCGATTGCATGTCCGTTGCCCCTTGAGCTCCCTAGGGGGGCTTTTATAGGGGAAGATGAAGGGTCATGGGGGGTTTAGGCGGACCAAGTTGAGGGTCCAACTTGGTCCGGGTAAACCACCTAAACAGTGACATTTTTATTTTATTTTTGTATTTTTTGTGTATTTTTTGTGTGTGTAACGGAGTGGGGAGATGGGGTTTAGGTGGACCAGCCCAAGGGGCTGGTCTGGTCCGCCTAAACCCCTCACGGCGGGGTTTTTCTTTTGTTAAAAAACCTTTTTTGTAATTTGGATGGGGTTTAGGCGGACTAGCCTGGGGGTCCAGGCTGGTCCGCCTAAACCCCTCCTCCAGGGGGGTTTAGGGGGACCAGACCCAAGGCTGGATCTGGTCCGCCTAAACCCCTCTCCGGAGGGGTTTACGCGGAGCAAAAAATGGTTTTTTTTTATTTTCTGTGGGGATTTAGGCGGACTAGCTTTGGGGGTGAGGCTGGTCCGGGTAAACCCCTCCCCATGGGGGGTTTAGGCAGGCTAGGTTGAGGGAACCCCTCCCCATGGGGGGTTTAGGTGGGCTAAGTTGAGGGTTGAAGCTGGTCCGGGTAAACCCCTCCCCATGGGGGGTTTAGGTGGGCTAGGTTGAGGGTTGAAGCTGGTCCGAGTAAACCCCTCCCCATGGGGGGTTTGCGCGGTTTGACTGGGAGGTTTAGCGGGGTTCGACCACGGGTCTGACTTGGGTTTGACTGGGGATTTGACTGAGGGTTGACTAGGGGTTGACTGGTGGTTTGACTGGAGTTGACTGGGGGTTTGATTGGGGGTTGACTGAGGGCTTGATTGGGGTTTGACTGGGATTTTGATTGGGGGTTGACTGGGGTTGGACTGGGGGTTGACTAAGAGTTTGACTGAGAGTTTGACTGGGGGTTGATTGAGGGTTTGACTTGAGGTTGACTGAGGGTTTGACTGGGGGTTTGACTGAGAGTTTGACTGGGGTTTGACCAGTTATAAACAGGTCGATCCGCGTGCGAGAGCGCACGATGGTGGTGCATGCCGCGATGGGTTGCTGGGAGTCCCGAGTTGAGCTCCGACTTACTGTAGAGTGGCTGGATCATACGCGCCCACCAGGTGCTTGGGGAAGTTCCCGACACGCGTGTGCGGGCCGTGTAAGGGTGCTATGAGCTCCTGAAGCTTGCGGTTGGCCTTGACGGGTCTTCCTTTGACTTCAGAGGGCTGGAGGGAGGCGACTCGAGAGTAGACCCCGACCTCGTTGCTGGGTGCCACATGGCGTGGCTTGTAGTCAAGGCGCCTCTGGGTCGGCTCCGGTGGCTGTGTTGAACGCAGGTAAACTCGCGAACTGAGTGATCGGGGGTGGACCTGATCGATCGTTGATGTTGCCGTGGGTCACGGCTAGCTGGTTAGGACCCCTGGTTGGGCCCGATGACTGGGGCGTCAACATGATGATGCTGTTTGTCATGTGGTCGGGGTGACCCTTGCTCCTTAGCGAAGAGTCGTATGAAGCGGCAGGCTGTTCTGAGTCCCGAGTTAACCTGGTTGTTGAAGCGTCGGTGGTGTGATACCGTATATAAGATGTCCGGGGGTGATCCCCGAATCTTCACAGAGTGCCGTAAGGTACGGTAGGTTGTCCCGGATCCCGAAACTGACCCGGTTGTCGAGAAACTGGCTAGCATAGTGCCGTTTGCTCGGGGCCGATCCCCGGTTGTTACGTTACGCCGCTTGACCCGGTGACACGTCTCGATTTCTGAGCACAACTCGACTGGTAGAGTAGCTCTGGCGATGTGCCGTTTTGCTCTATTTAGGGAGTATTTTCCTACGCTTAGTCCTCGATTAATTCGAGAAAATAAGCCGGTGCCAACAGATGCCCCCCACGGGGTGCGTCGGAGGCGAAGACGATGGCGTGCGGCCCGTGCGCCTTTCAGGCTTGATTTCTTCCGACCCTATTGGCATGGTGGGAGTTATTTGTTCTGGGGGTTAACCCTCATGTTGTGGTCCTTCATGCGACGGTGGTACCTTTGCAGAAGACCGTTGAGTCCGAGAGGTTGTAGAGCTGGATTTCAGAGAGATCTGAGTGGCTGGATACACGCGTGGTGCTTGAAGTTGGAGCCCGCTATCCGTGACTTGGCAATTATGTTCCCGTTTGTCTCGCGTGTTGGGCTTGTGGCAGAGGTGTGCAGAGGGCCCGCGTCGCGGGAGCAATCTTGTCTGGACACCGAACTCTCCATACAGGTGGTCACTTCGGCGATTGATGGTGTTACTGGACTGGGTGGCAATGCCGAAGGCGAAGAGAGTCCAGGGGGCCTGGTGTAACAATGCCCCTGGCTTTGTCACCTATGTATGGGGCCTGCCTTGCGCAGCGGGCTTTGTGGATTTTCTGAGGAGAGGTGGCTCGGTGGAAAGGACTCTCCCCCATTAGAAATCTGAGACAGGGGTAGGTCAGGACTGTCGAGTCCATCCCGTCTCGTAGGGTGGCTGGCGAGCAATGGGAGACCACTTGTGGCTCCTCTTTCATCATCTGAGGTTGCACTGGCGGGAGTCATGTCTTGCCCCCGGAGGTGGACTTGTAGACTGAGATTTATTTTTTCTCAGGTTTTCCACCTTGTCTGAGTCAAGGAGTGTTATAAGCATTTTTCACTCCTTGGCATGTTCCCCTTTGATCGTGACCGTAGCCGACGATGCTGCGAATGGGGGTTCGAAATTTCCCTGTCTTGGGAATTGGAGGGCCACCTATCCCTCAACTCCTGGGATTGCTGGTTGGTGACGAGATGATCGCCGCTCCGACCGAGGCTTTGTGGTGAAGCCTGTGGTCGGTCGTTATTAGCCTACCATTGCTGTGGTTGTTGATTCTCCTTGTGGGATGTTGGCATCGTCTGTTGACCGCCCATGGGGGCGCATTTGCCAAGCTTGGCGCCCACCGTCCTATGGGACGAGCTGGTCACAGCTCTGAAGCATTGTAGTTGGAGTTGTGTTGTAGGGCACTTGCAAATCGTCAAGTTATGATGCTGGAGGCCACTTTGCCATGGTTGGATGTGACTGGTATTATAGCTGGTGGGTCAGGGGTTACAGGGGAACTGGGATTATACTAGGGCTTCGAAGTTGAGAGATTCCAGCTCCTGCCAGGGCCGCCATTACATGGTCGAAGTGGTAGGGACCGGTTGGTTGGCTGGTGGTGTCAGGGAATCCGGAGAGGCCGGAGTAACAGGGGGATGAATGATGTTAACTGAGAAGTGGGCAGCTGCGGAGCAGCCACGGGAACACACCCAAGAAGTAAGGTGATTTGCCGACTGGGGCAAAGCTTTCGAAGACAATCAGTGTCGTAGGTGTGTTGGTCTGATGCTGATGAAGGCAAGATTCGGCGAGACATGTTGACCTGGTGTTGATGGGGGTCAGCCTTGACAAGGGCCGTTGACCCGGTGTTGTTGAGGGCCTATCTCAGGGAAGCATGCCGGCCTAGGGTTGCTGTAGACCCGCCTCGGCGAGACATTTTGGTCTGGAGTTGTTGAAGACCTGCCTGGGCGAGGCATCTCGGTCTGAAGTCGTTGGAGACCTGCCTCGGTGAGGCGTCTTGGTCTGGAGTTGCTGGAGACCTGCCTCGGCGAGGCATCTTGGTCTGCGGTTGCTAGAGACCTGCCTCGGCGAGGCATCTTGGCCTATAGTTGCTGGAGACCTGCCTCGGCGAGGCGTCTTGGTCTGAGGTTGTTGGAGACCTGCCTCAGCGAGACGTCTTGATCTGAGGTTGTTGAAGACATGCCTCGGTGAGGCATCTTGGTCTAGAGTCGCTGGAGACCTGCCTCGGTGATGCGTCTTGGTCTGGAGTTGCTGGAGACCTGCCTCGGCGAGGCGTCTTGGTCTGAGATTGCTGGAGACCTGCCTCAGCGAGGCGTCTTGGTCTGAAGTTGCTGGATACCTGCCTCGACGAGGCGTCTTGGTCTGAGGTTGTTGGCGACCTGCCTTGGCGAGACATCTTGGTATGAAGTTGTTGAAGACCTGCCTCGGCGAGGCGTCTTGATCTGAAGTTGCTGGAGACCTGCCTTGGCGAGGCGTCTTAGTCTGAGATTGCTGGAGACCTGCCTCAGCGAGGTGTCTTGGTCTGAGATTGCTGGAGACCTACCTCGGCGAGGTGTCTTGGTCTAGAGTTGCTGGGTTTGCCCCCGGAGAGGGGTGTTGGCTTGGAATCATATTCGGCCGACCCTCGCGGTGTATAGCCGAATGTTGATACTGTCGGCTGACCGTCATGGTGAAGTAGCCGAAGTTGAGGTCGTCTGACCCTTTAAATAGTACAATGACCATAAATGATGTTAGACACATAATCATCATAATATGGTGGATGGTACCTGTTAATGTGATGGTTGACCGTCGAGGTGTATTGGCTAGGAAGTCCACTCGACTGATTGCTGAGGTATATTGGCTAGGAGCCACGATCAGCTGATCACTGAGGTGCCGATGAAGGGATTGTCGCTGGCCGACCATTGAGGCGCAATGATCGGAGTGTGTGATAGAACGACCCTCAGGGGTATGTTGGTATGGAGGTGTTGTAGACTAGCCTTCGAGGCGTGCTAGTCTGTAAGGCGTCTGGATTTGTTCATGTGGTTGTTGTTGTAGATTCGCCTGGTTAAGGCATGTTGGTCTATTGATGGAAACTGGAGGTCAGAGGCTGGAGGTTGAAAGGCAAAGATCGAATGCTGGGATTGGAGATTGTGACCCAGATACGAGAGACAAAGTACTGGGGCTGGCAACTGGGAACCGGAGACTAGAAGCTGAGTGTGGGTACTGAAAACCCAGATTTGGAGGCTGGTCACTAGGACTGGGGACTGGGTACTGGGGCTAGGAATTAGGAGCTGGAGGCTAGAAACTAGATACTAGATTTGGAGGTTGGGATTTGGATAGTTGATACTAGGACTGGAGACTGGGTATCGAGACGGGAGACTGGGAATTTGGACACCAGAAACTGGAAACTGGGACTGGAGATTAGGATCTGGATACTAGATGCTAGGACTGGCGACTGGGTATTAGGATTGAGAGGTGGAAACTGCAAGCTGGGAACTGGATGTTGGGATGGGAGACTGGAGACTGGGACTGGAAATTAAAAATTGGGAGCTGGATGTCGGGATTGGATACCAGGACTGGAGACTATAATCTGGCTGCTGGGTGCTGGGATGGAAGGTGGGAACTGGGAACTGGATGTTTGATATGGCAACTGGTAATTGGATGCTGGGTGCTGGGACTGGAGGCCTGCCCCTATGAGGCGTGCTAGCCCATTGCAGGAAACAGGAAATGGGAAATGAGAAATTAGATGCTGGGAACTGGGCGTTGGAATCGGAAACTGGAACTGGGAGATGGAAGCGAAGTACTGGTGCTGGATGTTGGGAATTGGGGTACTTGAACTGGATGTTGAAGGCTGGGTACTGGAACTAGGCACTGGAAACTGGATACTGGAAGCTAGATTTTAGAGCTGGGTATTAGACATTGGATACTGGAGACCGGATACTGGAAGTCGGGTACTGGAAATTGGGTATTGGAAGCTGGATATCGAAGGCTAGGTGCTGGAGGCCTGCCTAAATGAGGCATGTTGACCCGGATGGCTGGAGACTGGAAGCTGGAGAATAATCCATAAGGCGGTGTTGACCCAGAGGACTGGGGACTGGAAGCTGGAGGCCGACTCATGAGAGTGCATTGGCCGGTGTTGCTGGAGTCTGGAAGCCGGTGGCCGACCCGAGAGGGTGTGTTGGCTTATGTTATTGGAGTCTGCGAGCTGGAGGCCGACCCGAGAGGGTGTGTTAGCCTATGTTGCTGGAGTCTAGAAGTCGAAGGCCGACCCGAGAGGGTGTGCTAGCCTATGTTGCTGGAGTCTGGAAGCTGGAGGCCGACCCGAGAGGGTGTGTTGGCCTATGTTGCTGGAGACTGGAGACCGACCCGAGAGGGTGTGCTGGCCTATGTTGCTGGTATTGTTTAGTCTGGGGAGTTGGAGTTGAGGTTGGGGTTGGCTGGCACGCTGCCATGGTGACATAGCAAGAGACCGGGACTGGGGCTGGAGCTGGAGCTGGCCGGCTGACCGTTGAGGTGTTGTAGCCGGATACTAGGACTGGTGACTGGAACTGGAACTGGGCGGCTGGCCTGCGAAGGCGTTGTAGCCGGATACTGGGACTGGTGACTGGAACTGGAACTCAGCTGACTTGCAAAGGCGTTGTAGCCGAAACTGAAACTGAAGACTGGGCGACTGGCCGTGACCCGATTTTACCTGAGGTGCCCTCGCGGGTTTTCACCTCAGCTGGGTTTGTGGCCTTTTTGCCCCCAGCCACCTTATGGAGAGAGTGGCTGAGTCTGCCGGGGCATCTCAATTTTTAGCGCCCCCTTTTTTGTTTTTTTTTTGTTTTTGGTACCTGCGAGCCTTGTGGTTGTCGTCCTTAGCTTGTTGCTATCGGGGGATGTTGCCCAGGGATTACGTCATCGGCGACTTGTTGCTGTTGTAGAAGCGACCGTGGATCGACCCTCAACCGAGTAAATCGGGACTTTAGGGTAGATCCAGAGAATAGCTGGTCTTTGCTGTAGGTGGCTGGGACTTTGACTGGGATCTGGGTGGCTCGGCCTTATTGAACATGATGGTCGAAGCCGCACTTGGACTGAGTGTCTGCTTCGGTGTTGCTACCCCTTGGGACATGATAAATATCGAAGGGATAAGCCTCCCGCCAGGGTTTGCTGGTAGCCACCAGTGGGGACCCGATGGAGCTTCGCTGACGTCGCCAATTGGCATTGGCAGGGATTCCACCGAGTCATTAGCTGACGCATGTGGAGTTTCTTTGGAGCTACTGGGCAGGTGTCGGCGGGATTCACCCTCTTTCACTCCGCTGGCTTTTGAGCTTGGTACCATTCTGGTGAGTGGAGGGACCTCTTGACTAGGGACCTCCGGATGGTTTGGGCCTCTTTTCTAGTGACCCATATTCATCCGAGGGAGGACCGTGTTATGACTCCTCTATGTTGATGATGTTGACAATAAACTTTACTTCATTGGCAACAGCTTGTTTTGATTGATTGGCAACTGTTTATGTTTTGATGAAACTATATTTATCAGATTGTCTGTGTGTTCCATGCAGTCAGAGTCTATACATTACATTTTGTTGTGCTTGTGCATCGTTTAGAACACAAGTCTGCACATTGCTTGTAGACTGCACCAAGTCTATACATTGCATATGGCTGTGCATCACTCAAGTCTATACAATGCATGCACATTCATTCAAAGTCCATACATTGGCCTGTAGCATGCACGAAACGAAGTCTGTACATCGATGAAGTCTATACATCGCAGAGATGTGTTTGTGCATCAAGTCTATACATTGCTGCATCAAGTGCTTCAGCATTTCCAAGTCTATACATCAGTGAAGTCTGTACAGCCTGTGTGTTCCAGCAAGTCTATACATTGTTTGTGCATTCATTTATCTGGTTGCATAACTGTAAATCTATACATCTTTATCTTGTGCATGCATCATTTCTCAAGTATGTACAGAGTTCTTGTCTGTTTGACCAGCTAGTCTGTACATCAAATGCAAAGTCTGTACATCGGACTAAGTCTGCATCGGCTAAGTCTATACATCGTCCGTCTCACTTAGCGTCTCATGCTAAGTCTATACATCATTGGCTGTTCAGCATCTTATGCTGTGTCTCATTCAAGTCTATACATGCACCGTCTCACTTAGCGTCTCATGCATATGCTAAATACATTGCAGCATGCATTGTCTCCAAGTCTGTACAGCGTCTAGCGTCTCATGCAAAGTCTGTACATCGTGCATCTATTGATTTGAAGTCTGTACAGCATATGTTCTTCATATATTGTCAAGTCTGAACATTGCACATCATCATGGTTGCCTTGATGCCGTAGAAAGTCTATACATTCTATTATGCTTGAAATTTGATGCCCATCAATAGGGGTGTCCGTTCTGAATCTGACGCCTAGGAAAGAGTTGTCTTTTTGTTGTGCATCAATTTATCAAAGTCTAGACATCGTCTGGTTGCATATCGCATAGTCTGTACATGATGCATTGTGCTCTCATGCCTTAACACTAGGCATTGCAAAGTATGTACATTGGTTGCACATTGCACGCCAAGTCTATACATTGCTTCTTCATGCATTGCACGAAGTCTACACATTGTGTGCTGCATGCTCACCAAGTCCATACACTGGCTAGTCTGCACAAGTCTGCAATGTCTATACACTGCTGTCGCATGTACACCAAGTCCACACATCTGTTGACGGCACGTCTATGCATTCATCTTCAATGTACACACTTTGCTTGATGCATTCTCATTACACATTAGCAAGTCTGTACAACGTCTGCATAGTGAACATGAAGTCTGTACAATGGTCGACGGCATGTTAGTGCATTCAGTTTTGTTGTGCATACTTCACCTTGTGCACACTGCATTACACTTCAGCAAGTCTATACAACGTCTGCACATTACATACTATAAAGTCTGTACAAGGTGTCGACATTAAACTGATAAGTTCCTTTCGACTGACTGACATGGACTCTTTGCAAAAGACTAATGACTGGCTCGTGATCCAAGGTTGGACGAGGTGCCCAGATTGTGACACGTGGAATGCAGCCCAGCCAGGATGCTGCCATGTGGTCGAAATTCCTCGGATCTGGAAAAAGCTCTGGGCGGGAAATGTGGAAGCCACACGCCCTATCCAAATCTGCTGCTCTATATATATGAACCCTCTTCCTATGAAGAAGTCTGATCGAAGCAGAAGAGCAGAGTGTGAACTTCAGCCTGCACGATCAACAGAGAAGAAAAGCTGAGAGCCACCGAGAACAGAGAAGAAAAAGGAGAGAAGAGAAGATTGAGAGAGTTGAGTTGAGAGAGTTTGTTCGAGAGCTTGTTACTCAGACTCTTGGTTCAGATACCAAGAGTTGAGTGTGCTCATTGAGAGCTATTTCCCTTCTGGGTTTTCTCATTTTCGTTTGCTTCTATTTTTTGCTTTCAGAAACTGTTTCTTCAAGCTGTGTGTCAGCTGTTTGCAGAGGTGCTGCCTCTGGACGGGTCAAGCTGTAATCCCCAGCGGTTGCAGTGGAGGATTCCACTGGACAGGTGAAGCTGTAATCCTCAGCGGGCGAGACTTGGTCTCGGACAGCAAGCTGTGAAGCTCAGCGGTTGTAGGCTAAGCTGTATTGTCCAGCGGACGCAAGCTGTGTTGCGCAGCAGTAAGCCACACTTGGTTGAGTGTGGGGTGGACGTAGGTCTCCTGACCGAACCACCTAAAAATCTTGTGTGTCTTGTGTTTGTGAGATTGCTCTTGAACTGGTGTGTGACTGGATTTCCTGATTATCTTCACAGATTGATTAGTTTCTGTTCAGATCCAGCATTCTAGTTAGTGATATTGTAGATCGGCTTAAATTCCGCATTAGAGCCTTATATTGGTTTTAATTTAGGCCATAGATCTATTCACCCCCCTCTAGATCCACACTTCGTGGTGATAGACTGTTTCCATCTAACACAACAGTTGGTATCAGAGCCTAACTCTTCTACAGGGACTTACAGCCCGAAGAGGAAGGTACAGATGGATGCTCGAGGGATGATTGCTGAGGGACATTCTACCACCAAGCCCCCTTACTTCGATGGATCAAATTATGCATACTGGAAGAATCGTATGCAAGTCTTTTTGAGGGCGAAGGACTACGAGATTTGGAAGGTGGTGAGTAAGGGACCTTTTGAGCTGTCCCTGAATGAGGATGTCTGGACCAAAGAAGAGATTCGAAGGTCTACTATGAGCTGGAGCGCCATCAATGCTATTCAGTGCGCTCTGCACCCCACAGAGTTTTCCCGTGTATCATCTTGTACTTCAGCTAAATAGATGTGGGATACGCTGGAGGTCATCTATGAAGGGACCTCTCAGGTCAAAGAGACGAAGGCAAACCTCCTGGTGTCAGAGTATGAAGCCTTCAAGATGAAGCCCAATGAGACCATCAAGGAGATGTATGCTCGACTGACAATCATCACAAATGGTCTCAGAGGTCTTGGGAAGACATACTCAGATTATGACATTGTAAGGAAAATCCTGCGTTCCCTGACTCATGCTTGGCACACTAAAGCTACTGTAATGGAAGAGTCGAGGGATCTGCGCAGCACCAGGGCAGATGAGTTAATTGGTTCGCTGATGGCTTATGAAATTAATCTGCCGAAGATAGATGAAGCTGAGAAGAAGAGAAAGCCGATTGCACTGAAGGCTGGTGCCAGCAAATCCAACCGATCCAGCAGTAATGGATCATCATCCGAGGAGAGCATGTCTGGAGAAGAAATAGTAGGTGATGATATAGCAATGATCACCAGGGAATTCAGGCGGTTCCTCAGGAAAGAAGGAAGGCGATTCAGCCGAAGAAACTATAGTGGTGGCCGACGGGATAAAAGGTATAAATCTAATCCTGCTAAGCAAACTGAATCTAATGTGTGTTACCAATGCAGGAAGGCTGGACACCTAAAAGCTGATTGTCCGGAGAATCAGAAGCTCAAGCACAAGTCCAAGAAAAAGAACACTAAAGGGAAAGCCATGGTGAGTACCTGGAGTGATGAGGACGAAGGTAGCTTGAGCAACAGCTCGGACAGTGAGGGAGAATCAGAAAAGCCCATTTGCCTCATGGCAACCAGCTCTGAAGACAGAGAGGAAGACTCAGATGAGGTATCCTCTCGATTCGATAATTTCACTATTGCTGATTGGGTAGATGCCTATCATGAAATAGCTGATAAAGCAGATGATATCAGAAAGGAAAATAGGCATCTAAGAAGAAAAATAAATTCCATGCAAAATGACACAACTCTAACTGATAAAATTGCATGCCTTGAATCTGAGAATAATAAGCTGAAACTCACATGCTCTGAAATAGAAGAAATCAAGTATGAGTTAAAAGCCTCTAAAGAAGAAAATGAGAGGTTAGAAAAAGAAACTGATGAATGGAAATTGAAAATACAGAAATATGAGAGTGAGATGAAAATTGTGAGTGAAAAATATGAAGCTGTCCTAAGTGTGAACATCGAACTGAAGAAATCCATTGAAGATATTCAGAAAGATAATGAGGACAAGCTGAAAATTATTGAGAAAATGACCCAAGGTTCAGACAACCTAAATGCTTTGTTAGGGTCAAAAGTCAATTTCAGGAAAGAGGGCCTTGGATTTAATTCTAGTGCAACAAAAAGTTTTGGAATGAAGACTATTTCATTTGTCACACAAAAAGAGAAAGCACCTCTGATTAACATGAATTCAAAAACTTCTGTGAATAAAACTGTAAATCTGAAGAAGCCCAGTGCTGAGGAGAAGGGCAAACAAAAGATTAGTGAGCCTAGTAGAGCTGGTACATCCAAGCAAAATCCTAAAGCTCAGTCTCAGGTTAGGGGTCGTCCTACACATGCACATAAACCCCATGTTAATGTTACCAAGTCTCCACCACCATCACCATCTCAGAAGAAGACCCAATACACACCTGTGAATAGGTCAGTAGGGTCCAAGGTGAAGGGAAGACAGAATGTTTTTAGAGCTCAACCCAAACATTTATATCAATCTAGAGCCCAGTCCTACTACACTGCACAGTCAACCTATCCAAATAGGTCAGGGTGGACTGGGACTCAGGGAAAGTTTACAGGTCATGCATATCAGGCTACACAGTCTCACAGACCTTACACTAGAAATTGGGTTGGTGGATATGGCAATTGGACATCTAGGAACATGCATTTGTTCAGCCAGCCCAGAAACTACTATGGCCATAATTTCGTGAATGCACCCTGGCCAAGGCACTGGCACAGAAGCAACAAATCTGTCAATAATTATGCTAGTGCCAACAAGAAGAATAACAACAAAAAGAAGAGGAATAATAACAGAAAGGAATCTGTAAAATCCACTGAACAGAATTCTTTTAAACAAATGTGGATTCCTAAAAGCTTGCTTTCATGTTTTAACTGCATTTCATCTGCTCCGGAGCCCAATCAGACTTGGGTTCCAAACTTCTCTACCTGATTGTGTGTGCAGGTATGCCTGGCAGCCAAGAACAATCTGTGGTACTTGGATAGTGGCTGCTCCAGGCATATGACAGGAGATAAGGCCAAGTTCTGCATGCTGACAGAGAAACATGGAGGCCTTGTCACCTTTGGTAGCAACACAAAGGGTAAGATTGTCGGGACAGGTAAGGTAGGTAAGTGTACTACCTGTTGCATTGAAGATGTCATGCTGGTTGAAGGTTTAGCATATAACTTACTTAGCATCAGCCAGCTATGTGATAAAGGATGCAAAGTTCTTTTTGACTCTCAATGCTGTAAAGTTTTTGAACCTGATTCCGAAATTGTTAAATTTTCTGGTAAGAGAATAAATAATACTTACATGATAGACTTAGATGATATACAACATTCTAACCTATGCCTTACTGCTAGCAGAGAGGATTTAGCATTCTTATGGCATCGTAGGTTAGGCCATGCTAGTTACACAGTATTGCATAAATTGAATAAGCACAGCATGGTTAGAGGACTTCCTGAAGTTTCCTTTAAGAAAGAAAATAAACTCTGTGATGCATGTACTCAGTCCAAGTTAACTAGGAAGTCATTCAAATCTAGAACAGAAGATTTGTCTTCTAAACCCTATGAGCTGATACACATGGACCTTTTTGGGCCAACCAGGCCTGTCAGCTTATCAGGGAGGAGGTATAGGTTTGTCATGGTAGATGACTTCTCTAGGTACACTTGGGTATATTTCTTGTCATAGAAAAGTGATGCATTCACAGAATTTCAGGAGTTTTATCTTAAGATAAACCAGAAAATTGAAAATATTTTAACTGATCATGGAGGTGAGTTTGAAAACTCACAGTTTGAGGATTTCTGCAGGACAAATGGAATTCATCACAAGTTCTCCTCACCAAGAACACCCGAGCAGAATGGAGTTGTGGAGAGGAGAAACAGAACCTTGGTGGAGATGGGTCGTACACTCTTGGTTGAAGGTGGTATGCCAAGGAAGTTCTGGGCTGAAGCTGTAAATACTGCATGTTATGTAATTAACAGAGCTATGGTAAGACCTTCTACCCAGAAAACACCTTATGAGATCATAAAGGGTAAGAAACCTTCAATTGCTCATTTCAAGGTTTTTGGTTGCAAATGCTTTATTCATATAAATGATAAAAGAGACCTTGATAAATTTGAACCTAAAGGTGAACCAGGAATTTTTCTTGGTTACTCTGAAAACACCCGAGCATATAGAGTGTATAATCTAAATTCAAATCTGTTGAAGAATCTCCACACATTATCTTTGATGAATCTTTGGTAAAGACTAATATTGGTCAATGCAGGAATGAAGACAATGGTGATATTCTGAAAGAAGGGAACCCTGCAGACAAATCCGAAGATGAGGAAGAAAATGAAGAGCTTAATGGAGAAGAGCCTACAGGTCAGGGGGAGGTAAGTGAAAATCATGATGATCCAATTGTCAACATTAGATATCTAAAAGATCATCCTGTAGATAATGTGATTGGCAATTTGCATGACCCTCCTAGGACTAGAGGCCATTTAAGAATTCAAAATGAACTGAATGCATATGCTTTTGTATCACATGTAGAACCCAAGTCCATTGACTGTGCTCTCAAGGATGTGCATTGGATTAATGCTATGCATGAGGAGCTCAATCGATTTGACAGGAATAAGGTGTGGCACTTGGTTCCACCTCCTGATCATGAGACAGTCATAGGGACTAAATGGGTCTTCAGAAATAAAACTGATGAATTAGGGAATGTGGTTAAGAATAAGGCCAAACTTGTAGCTCAGGGGTATAACCAGGAATTTGGAATAGACTTTGAAGAATCTTTTGCCCCTGTAGCCAGGTTAGAAGCAATCAGAATTTTATTGGCTTATGCATGTTCCCTAGGAATAAATCTTCAACAGCTGGATGTAAAATCTACCTTTCTAAATGGGGAAATCAGTGAGGATGTCTATGTGAGGCAGCCTCCTGACTTTGAATGTTTAGACTTCCCCAATCATGTTTATAAACTTAGTAAAGCTCTCTATGGTCTTAAGCAAGCTCCTAGAGCTTGGTATGACAGGTTGAGCAAATTTCTCACAGATAAGAACTTCACAAGAGGAGTAGTTGATCAAACTTTGTTCACTAAGGTAAGTCATCCAGATATACTTATTGTTCAAATTTATGTGGATGACATAGTTTTTGGGTCAACTAACCCCAAACTGTGTGAGGAGTTTTCTCAAATTATGACTAATGAATTTGAAATGAGCTCAATAGGCGAGCTCAAATTATTTCTTGGACTGCAGGTTACACAGACAAAGGATGGAACCTTCATCACTCAGTCCAAGTACGTAAGGGATTTACTGAAGAAATACAAGATGGCAGACCTCAAAGAAATAGCTGCTCCAATGGGTACCTCGACCAGCTTAGATGAAGATCCTCAAGGTAAACCAGTGGACCAAAAGCTATATAGAGGTATGATCGGATCCCTTTTATATCTTACAGCATCTAGGCCTGATATTCAGTTTGCAGTGTGTTTATGTTCTAGATTTCAGGCTAGTCCTAAAGAATCACACCTTAAATCTGTGAAAAGAATTTTTAGGTATCTATTAGGCACCCAAGAGCTTGGTCTATGGTATCCTGCTAGGTGTGAGTTAGAACTTCTAGCCTACACTGATGCAGACTATGTTGGGTGTCGAGTATATAGAAAAAGTACTAGTGGCTACTGTCAATTCTTAGGTGGTGGTCTAGTGTCTTGGGCATCTAAGAAGCAACACCCAGTTGCTTTGTCCACAGCTGAAGCTGAATATGTTGCAGCTGGTAACTGTGCAGCCCAAGTACTTTGGATCAAGCACCAACTGGCTGATTATCAAATAAAACTGGAATGTATTCCAATGTTGTGTGATAATACTAGTGCTATATGTTTAGCTAAAAATCATGTTCATCATTCTAGGACTAAGCATATTGAGATCAAACACCATTTTCTTAGAGATGCTGTCAATAAAAAGGAAATTGAACTGAACTTTATTGAAACAGAAAAACAAATTGCTGATATCTTTACTAAGCCACTAGAGAATGAAAGGTTCAAATTTCTTAGAAGAGAACTTGGCTTGTGTAAATTTCAGCATGATGAATAAAATTTCAGTTGGTTTGAATAAAACTCTGTGGTTGATTGAATGTTGGACTAGACCATGCATGCAAAACATTCATATTGTTTCATGACATATTTTTTCATTGCATATCATTCATCCATGACCTATGTCTAAGCTCTCTCTCATCTAATTCTTACCATTCATTTGCAAAACTACATGCATATAGACAGGGGGAGTGTTGTATGTAATTCAGAGAGGTCATCAACTTCATTGAAACTAAAATCCTTTTCTCTCTTGAATTCATTCATCCTTTGACCCTGAATGAGTTGAGTCTGACAATATGGCAATCTGTTAGTCAGTTCTAAGTCTTAAGCAATAGAAAACAGACTTCTTCCTTTATAAGAATTTTAATTGCTTGAAGACTGACTTAATGGTTAAAATTTTATAATCTTTAGAGTTTAAAGATTGCAATCAGAAAATAAGAATGTTGATAATTGATAATAGCTCTCAACCATTATTTCATTACATGTTAGACAAAGCTAACTGTATCTGAAATCTGAAAACTCACCTGAAATCATGTTAGAGAAGCTAAGTATGTGTATTGTCCTTAAACAAGTCATTCTGAAACAAATAAAGGACAGCTAAGAAAAATATTGAAAAATATTGAAAAATATTTGAAAAATAATGTTGGCAGAGCAATGACTGGTAAATCACTGAGAAACTGAATGATCCATCAAAGAAATGGATAACACTTATGTCATGAGGTGTATCAGTTATCTCTGTATAAATGATCAAAATAGTAGGGTGGTTTCACTGAGTACCTGGGGGTAACTGGCATCTGATAAACGTATACCCTCACACAAAAAGGTGTAAATTAGTTCTATTGAATTTGATCATAGGCAGAATGGTCTATCATGTTGAGTATCTAGGGGTACTGGCGTCTGATAAACGTGTACCCTTACGCAAAAAGACAAATGGTATCTGAATGCCCTTAATGAACTAAAATTGAAAATGCTGTTCCTTCAAAAAGAAATTTCAGGTATGTCAAATTGTTTAATTTCAATACATGACCTGGTATCTTTTAACAAATTTTACTGAGTCTAAGACAGTAAGATACTTTGAAACTGAATCTCTCATGCTCAAATGTGATTCTGGTCTATTGCTATTATCATGCACAACAAACTCATTCAATGATTGTAGTGCATAAACTCTAAATTTTATAACCTTTACACCAGAACTCTATCTGAAAGCAGTTTCTAAATTCATATGACTGAAGACTCTGTACTTTAGAATGCTTATTCCTGAACTACTTGTTCAGAATACCAGTCAGATGATTTCTCTTATTCCTTCCCTTGCACTTTCTATCCCTCCTCTTTGTTGATGGCAAAGGGGGAGAATATGTTGTCTGTTTGGTGAATTCCAGGGGGAGTGTATACATCATGTTATGGCAAAGGGGGAGATCTTGTTAGCAGGGAGTTAGATTTCATTTCTCAGCATGCATTCATAGCATCTGCATGACAAATCTGACTAACAAATCATGTCTTTCATCAAAAATACATCTGTATGACAGGATGTTGCTATTCTATATGATAGGATGTTGCCATCATCAAAAAGGGGGAGATTGTTATGACTCCTCTGTGTTGATGATGTTGACAATAAACTTTACTTCATTGGCAACAACTTGTTTTGATTGATTGGCAACTGTTTATGTTTTGATGAAACTGTATTTATCAGATTGTCTGTGTGTTCCATGCAGTCAGAGTCTATACATTACATTTTGTTATGTTTGTGCATCGTTTAGAACACAAGTCTGCACATTACTTGTAGACTGCACCAAGTCTATACATTGCATATGGCTGTGCATCACTCAAGTCTATACAATGCATGCACGTTCATTCAAAGTCCATACATTGGCCTGTAGCATACACGAAATGAAGTCTGTACATCGATGAAGTCTATACATCGCAGAGATGTGTTTGTGCATCAAGTCTATACATTACTGCATCAAGTGCTTCAGTATTTCCAAGTCTATACATCGGTGAAGTCTGTACAGCCTGTGTGTTCCACGATATCAAGTCTATACACTCCTAGATCTTTACCTACGTTGCACCTGCAAGTCTATACATTGCAACTGAGTTGAAGTCTGTATAGCCCTTGCTTTGCCAAAGTCTATACATCGTGCACTATCAAGTCTGTTGTCTGTTTGACCAGCTAGTCTGTACATCAAATGCAAAGTCTGTACATCGGACTAAGTCTGCATCGGCTAAGTCTATACATCGTCCGTCTCACTTAGCGTCTCATGCTAAGTCTATACATCCTTGGCTGTTCAGCGTCTTATGCTGTGTCTCATTCAAGTCTATACATGCACCGTCTCACTTAGCGTCTCATGCATATGCTAAGTCTATACATTGCAGCATGTATTGTCTCCAAGTCTGTACAACGTCTAGCGTCTCATGCAAAGTCTGTACATCGTGCATCTATTGATTCAAAGTCTGTACATCATATGTTCTTCATATATTGTCAAGTCTGAACATTGCACATCATCAGGGTTGCCTTGATGCCGTAGAAAGTCTATACATTCTATTATGCTTGAAATTTGACGCCCATCAATAGGGGCGTCCGTTCTGAATCTGACACCTAGGAAAGACTCGTCTTTTTGTTGTGCATCAATTTATCAAAGTCTAGACATCGTCTGGTTGCATAACACATAGTCTGTACATTGTGCATTATGTTCTCATGCCTTAAACACTAGGCATTGCAATGTCTATACACTGCTGTCGCATGTACACCAAGTCCACACATCTGTTGACGGCACGTCTATGCATTCATCATCAATGTACACACTTTGCTTGATGCATTCTACATTACACATTAGCAAGTCTGTACAACGTCTGCATAGTGAACATGAAGTCTGTACAATGGTCGACGGCATGTTAGTGCATTCAGTTTTGTTGTGCATACTTCACCGTGTGCACACTGCATTACACTTCAGCAAGTCTATACAACGTCTGCACATTACATACTATAAAGTCTGTACAAGGTGTCGACATTAAACTGATAAGTTCCTTTCGACTGACTGACAGGGACTCTTTGCAGAGATTGATGACATGGCTCGTGATCCAAGGATGGACGAGGTACCCAGATTGTGACATGTGGAATGCAGCCCAGCCAGGATGCTGCCATGTGGTCGAAATTCCTCGGATCTGGAAAAAGCTCTGGGCGGGAAATGTGGAAGCCACACGCCCTATCCAAATCTGCTGCTCTATATATATGAACCCTCTTCCTATGAAGAAGTCTGATCGAAGCAGAAGAGCAGAGTGTGAACTTCAGCCTGCACGATCAACAGAGAAGAAAAGCTGAGAGCCACCGAGAACAGAGAAGAAAAAGGATAGAAGAGAAGATTGAGAGAGTTGAGTTGAGAGAATTTATTTGAGAGCTTGTTACTCAGACTCTTGGTTCAGATACCAGAGTTGAGTGTGCTCATTGAGAGCTATTTCTCTTCTGGGTTTTCTCATTTTCGTTTGCTTATGTTTTTTGCTTTCCGAAACTGTTTCTTCAAGCTGTGTGTCAGCTGTTTGCAGAGGTGCTGCCTCTGGACGGGTCAAGCTGTAATCCCCAGCGGTTGCAGTGGAGGATTCCACTGGACAGGTGAAGCTGTAATCCTCAGCGGGCGAGACTTGGTCTCGGACAGCAAGCTGTGAAGCTCAGCGGTTGTAGGCTAAGCTGTATTGTCCAGCGGATGCAAGCTGTGTTGCGCAGCAGTAAGCCACACTTGGTTGAGTGTGGGGTAGACGTAGGTCTCCTGACCGAACCACCTAAAAATCTTGTGTGTCTTGTGTTTGTGAGATTGCTCTTGAACTGGTGTGTGACTGGATTTCCTGATTATCTTCACTGATTGATTAGTTTTTGTTCAGATCCAGCATTCTAGTTAGTGATATTGTAGACCGGCTTAAATTTCACGTTAGAGCCTTATATTGGTTTTAATTTAGGCCATAGATCTATTCACCCCCCTCTAGATCCACACTTCGTGGTGATAGACTGTTTCCATCTAACACAACAGACCGACGCTCCTCCTTAGAGTTGCCCCCATTGCTTAGGCTTGGAAGGCTGGATACTGGACCGGGGAGGTTGCCCCCAGTGTGATACTGGTGCATCGGCTTCTCTGAGGCTCACCTAGTCTTCTGGAGGCAGGGGTGGCGGCGGTGGGTCACCCATTTCTGCTGCCGCTATGGCACCCCTTTTTTGTTTGCAGGGCCGAGGTTGACTCAGCACCAATGTGGTGGACTGAACGAACCCGGTCCGGGGTTGTCTGAAGCATGGCGTTTCTGGTGAGTGTCGGTGTAGTTGGAACTCGGGAGTACAGTGCCCGAGCTGGGGCCGACAGAATGGCGACCTGGAACTTGGGGTTCACTTGGTCGATCAGAGTTGTTGTCGGAACTCGGGGTTCGTGACCCATGTTTTAAACTGAGGATGTCAGAGGGATGGTGACCCAGAGCTTGGCCCCCGTACTGGGTGTTGTCGAAGCTAGTGCTTGAGGCTAAAAGCCTGTATTGGGAGCTGATGAAGCTAGGATCCGGGACTGGAAACCCGAACTGAGTGCTTGACGACGCTAGGTTCCAGAACTAGAAGCCCACCTCCAGTGTCGATGATGCTAGGACCCAGGACTGGATGCCGATCTTGGGCGTTGTCGAAACTAGAACCTGGGGCTGGAGGCCCATCTCGGGTGCTGACGAAGCTAGGACCCAAGGCCGAATGCCTGTGTCGGGTGTCGATAAAGCCGGCACCCGGGGCTGAACGCCCATCTTGGGTGTGGCTGAAACTGGGACCTGGGGCTGAACGCCCGGTCTTAAGTGTTGATGGAACTGGATCCCAGGGTAGAACACCCGTCTTGGGTATTGATGGAACTGGATCCCAGGGCAGGCGACCCATCCTGGGTGTTGATGGAGCTGGAACCCGGGGCTGAACTCCCGCCTTGGGTGCCGTTGGAGCCGGATCCCAGAGCTAGACGAAACCTTTCTCTTTTTTTTGGTATTGTTGGAGTTGGAACCTGGGGCTGAACGCCCGTCTTGGGTACTGGTGATGCAGGAATACTGGGACCCAAGGCGGAGCGCCCCTCTTGGGTATTGATGTAGCTGAGACCCGGGGCGGAAAGCCCGTCTTGGGTGTTGATGTAGTTGGGATCTGGGGTCGGAAGCCCGTCTCAGGTATTGATGTATCTGGGACCCGGGGCTGAAAGCCCGTCTCGGGTATTGATGTATATGGGACCCGAGGCTGGAGGCCCATCTCAAGTGTTACTGGAGCTGGACCCCGGGGCTAGACGCTCGTCTTCGGTATTGCTGGAACTGAGACCCAGGGCTAAAAGCCCGTCGTGGGTGTTGCTGGAGCTGAGACCCAGGGCTAAGCGCCTGTGTTGGGTGTTGCCGGAGCTGAGACCCAGGGCTAGACGCCCGTCTTGGGTGTTGCTGGAACTGAGACTCAGGGCTAGACACCCGTGTTGGGTATTCCTGGAGCTGAGACCCAGGGCTAGACGCCCGTCTTGGGTGTTGCTGGAGCTGAGACCCAGGGCTAGACGCCCGTCTTGGGTGGTGAGGTGGCCTTGTCCCGAAGAGGAAACCCTTTGCTGGGAGTTGGCATTGCTGGATCGTAGGGGTAAAGACCCCGGCGTAGAGCTGGGAGGCCAGGGGCCCAATGCGGAGAGTCCGCATCGGGGACCGACCTTGAGGAGACCCAGGGTCATCTACCCGAGCCAGATGCTGGGGAGCCTCGAACTCAGGGTTGAAAGCCCGTATTGAGTGCCGGCTCGTCTGAGACTCGGGTCGGAAGGCCCGAATAGAATATTCGGAGGCCTTGACCCTGAGGAGGGAAACTTGTGCTAGGGGTAGGATTGGCTGGGACTTCGAGCTGAGAGCCCGAGTGCGGTGCTGAGGAGCCGGGGACCCGGGGCACAAAGCCCGTGTCGGGTGCTGGGGGAGCTGGGGACCCAGGGGTCAATGACCGCATGGGCGTCTGTTGCTGGAGGGGTAGAGGGGCAAGCTGCCGATATGGGTAGTCACCGGACTGGGCTGCTTGTCGGCCACGGCAATGGCGCCCGAGGATCAGGGCGAGCCAAAAGTCGAGGCGGCGTTGCCGAACACGATTGGCGTTGCCAACCGTAGGTGCCCAGCGTAGATGGCGATGACGATTGGACCGTAGGTCACTATCGCCACCGGGCTGTTGTCGCTGTTACTGGTGCAGGTTGGTCGCTCGATGACGACCGGCCGCATGTTGCATTCTGGACGGGGGGGCCCTCCTCTTCCTCTCCGATAAGAAAAGGCAAGGGCATTGCGGCGCACACTTGGCGAGTGTGACTCTTATTCGACGGAAAGAAGAAAGGTAGGAGACGTCCCACTGGGCGTGCCATCCTTGTTAGCGACCGCGGGGAGTCACTTGTCATTTTATCCTCGCGGCAGGGGTGTAGACTCACCTTTTACGGAAGGTCGAGATAGGTTGACTGGGCAAGCGGGGATTCCGGGGGTATTGAGAAGAAGGCAGAGAGAACGATGGGAATGCATTGGAAGGTATGGTGTATGGTTCATCATTCTGGGAGACTGGGATAGGGATGGCTGGGTGGAATGCGGGCGTGCCAGTCGATTTCTCGACAATCACCTATGGAACCAAGGATTGACCGGGGAAGCGTCGCCAAGACGCGGCACGTGGCTCGAGGGATCCGGTGACACGTGAATACAAGGGGTTCCAAGGGTGCGAGTGCGCAAGCGATTATGGGGATTCATGTATTGGACGTCTTTCTCCACCGGTCGCAAGCAACCGGTGTTAATTTTACATCGGATTGAATCCGAATACCTTTGTTTCTACTGCCGAAGAGAGAGTCAGGGACCCTGGGAGCCGCGACGTCGGGAGGGCTTAGTCCGTGCAATAGCGACAGGGCAACAGTAACGCAACAGGGATAACTGGGGGCTGAGAGACTGGTTCTGGCGAGGAGGGGGATCCGCTCCCTGACTGGATTACATGACTTATATGCCATGAAAGGCATTTATATGGGGGAGTGAGAGCCCAATTACAATTGCTTGCAAGCCACGAGACAATTCCGACATTCATGACGATCCCCGGGTCATTACATTATTGTGCGGGTATTTCCGCATTTGTACGTGTCGTCCGTCAAAGGACCTGTGACTCAGCAGGATGGCGTCCGAGGGGCGTCACAATGTATTCCTGACGCGAGACAGTGTCGAGGTCGGGGCAGTAGGGGTGCCGTGGGCATCGTTGTGTGAGGGAAGTTGAGTGGTCGGGTGCCGCGGGCCCCGATGTGACTGGAGTAGCTGGCAGTCGGGTGACGGGGGCACCGTTGTGACTGGAGTTGTTGGCAGTCGGGTGCCGGGTGCACCGTTGTGGCGGAAGTGGCTGGGTAGTCGGGTGCCGATGGCACCGTTGTGACTGGGGTAGCTGGCAGTCGGGTGCCGGGGGCACCGTTGTGACTGGAGTTGTTGAGTGATCGAGTGGCGCGGGCCCCGATGTGACTGGAGTAGCTGACAGTCGGGTGCCGGGGGCACCGTTGTGACTGGAGTTGTTGAACGGTTGGGTGCCGCGAGCCCCGATGTGACTGGAGTAGCTGGCAGTCGTGTGCCGGGGGCACCGTTGTGACTGGAGGAGGCGGGCGCCAAGAGCCCCGATGTGACTGGAGTAGCTAGCAGTCGGGTGCCGGGGGCACCGTTGTGACTGGAGGAGGCGGGCGTCTAGAGACCTCGATGGTCGTGCTCGGGGCTCGATGTGACTGGAGTCGGGTGTCGGAGGCACCGTTGTGACTGGAGTTGTTGACAGTCGGGTGCCAGGGGCACTGTTGTGACTGGAGTTGCTGGCAGTCGGGTGCCCGGGGCACCGTTGTGACTGAAGGAGGCGGGCGTCGGGAGACCTCGATGGTCGTGCTCGGGGCCTGATGTGACTGGAGTCGGGTGCCGGAGGCACCGTTGTGACTGAAGTTGTTGACAGTCGAGTGCCGGGGGCACCATTGTGACTGAAGGAGGCGGGTGCCGAGAGACCTCGATGGTCGTGCTCGGGGCCCGATGTGATTGGAGTCGGGTGCCGGAGGCACCGCTGTGACTGAAGGAGGCGGGCGCCGTGAAGAGGCTGAGACCCGAGTACATGTACATGTGTTCAATTGGTTTCATGCTGTATGAGACCCGCGTGGGCTTTACAAATGGGCTGAGGAGGCCGAAGTACAATGGGCGCAAGCCGCGAGACAATTCCGACACGTCGGTCGGTCCCTGGGTCAATGCGGGATAAAGCGGATATCCGCCTATTTTATGGAGGCTCCTCGTGAGGAGATCGAGACAAGCCTGACTGCCTAGGTGGTAGGGGCGGTCGTGGGCTGGCGCCTGACGGAGGTTGGATGCGGCTGAAGGTGAGCGGTCGGGTCCGAGCCCCGGAAGGAGAATGTCGTCACGCTGGGGAGTCGAGGACGGCCCCATGAATATTATTCCCGGGCAAGGGTTCGTATAACTCGAGTCATCATTCCGAGCGCTCGGCGGCTACCTCAGAGCGGGCGGTGGGCACGTAGTTCCGTGTCGAAAGTAGGTGCGGCATCAGGGCGTGTGTATAGCCATCGTGGGTTGTTATACTCGGGCGGACCCGGGATGCGGGTGTATTCGCCATCGCCATAGTGCCTTTCGTGCGACGGGCATGGACTTGTGTGAGATGGCTAGACTCCGCGTGAGGGAAGTACGTATGACATACCCTCGGTGTGTATAAGCCGATCGACAAGCCAACCACGCGCGCACTTAGTTCCTCGCGTCCCTGACCCTTGCCGAAGGCCTCGGGAGTCCGAGGGCGCGGCAGTTAGGTCGGAGGGTGTTGCATTGCATCCTTCATTCCATTTCCTATTGCATGTCCGTTGCCCCCTGAGCTCCCTAGGGGGGTTTTTATAGGGGAAGATGAAGGGTCATGGGGGGTTTAGGCGGACCAAGTTGAGGGTCCTACTTGGTCCTGGTAAACCCCCTAAACCGTGACATTTTTATTTTATTTTTGTATTTTTTGTGTGTTTTTTGTGTGTGTAACGGAGTGGGGAGATGGGGTTTAGGTGGACCAGCCCAAGGGGCTGGTCTGGTCCGCCTAAACCCCTCCCCCAAGTGGGGTTTAGGCGGACCAGCCCAAGGGGCTGGTCTGGTCTGCGCGTAAACCCCTCACGGAGGGGTTTTTCTTTTGTTAAAAAACCTTTTTTTAATTTTGGATGGGGTTTAGGCAGACCAGACCCAAGGCTGGATCTGGTCCGCCTAAACCCCTCCCCGGAGGGGTTTACGCGGAGCAAAAAATGGTTTTTTTTATTTTCTGTGGGGCTTTAGGCGGACCAGCTTTGTGGGTGAGGCTGGTCCGGGTAAACCCCTCCCCATGGGGGGTTTAGGCGGGCTAGGTTGAGGGTTGAAGTTGGTTCGGGCATGGGGGTTTAGGCGGGCTAGGTTGAGGGTTGAAGTTGGTCCGGGTAAACCCCTCCCCATGGGGGGTTTAGGCGGGCTAGGTTGAGGGTTGAAGCTGGTCCGGGTAAACCCCTCCCCATGGGGGGTTTACGCGGGTTTGACTGGGAGGTTTAGCGGGGTTTGACCACAGGTCTGACTTGGGTTTGACTGGAGATTTGACTGAGGGTTGACTGGGGGTTTGACTGGGGGTTGACTGGTGGTTTGACTGGGGGTTTGACTGAGGGTTGATTGAGGATTTGACTGAGGGTTGATTGGGAGTTTTACTGGGGGGTTGACTGGTCGTTTGACTGGGGTTGATTGGGGGTTTGACTGAGAGTTTGTCTGGGGTTTGACTGAGAGTTTGACCGGGGTTGACTGAGGGTTTGACTGGGGGTTGATTGAGGGTTTGACTGGGGGTTTGACTGAGGGTTCGACCCGCGTGCGAGAGCGCACGATGGTGGTGCATGCCGCGATGGGTTGCTGGGAGTCCCGAGTTGAGCTCCGACTTGCTGTAGAGTGGCTGGATCATATGTGCCCACCAGGTGCTCGGGGAAGTTCCCGACACGCGTGTGCGGGCCGTGTAAGGGTGCTGTGAGCTCCTGAAGCTTGCGGTTGGCCTTGACGGGTCTTCCTTTGACTTCAGAGGGCTGGAGGGAGGTGACTCGATAGTAGATCCCGACCTCGTTGCTGGGTGCCACATGGCGTGGCTTGTAGTCAGGGCGCCTCTGGGTCGGCTCCGGTGGCTGTGTTGAACGCAGGTAAACTCGCGAACTGAGTGATCGGGGGTGGACCTGATCGATCGTTGATGTTGCCGTGGGTCACGGCTAGCTGGTTAGGACCCCTAGTTGGGCCCGATGACTGGGGCGTCAACATGATGATGCTGTTTGTCTGGCAGTCGGGGTGACCCTTGCTCCTTAGCGAAGAGTCGTATGAAGCGGCAGGCCATTCTGAGTCCCGAGTTAACCAGGTTGTTGAAGCGTCGGTGGTGTGATACCATATAAGATGTCCGGGGGTGATCCCCGAATCTTCACAGAGTGCCGTAAGGTACGGCAGGGTGTCTCGGATCCCGAAACTGACCCGGTTGTCGAGAAACTGGCTAGCATAGTGCCGTTTGCTCGGGGCCGATCCCCGGTTGTTACGTTGCGCCGCTTGACCCGGCGACACGTCTTGATTTCCGAGCACAACTCGACTGGTAGATTAGCTCTGGCAATGTGCCATTTTGCTGTATTTAGGGAGTATTTCCTTACGCTTAATCCTCGATTAATTTAAGAAAATAAGCCGGTGCCAACAGTTATCTACATGCGGTGAAATTATTTGGCTTCGACGACTTCTCTCTGATTTTGGTCATCAGCTCTCTTCTCCTACTCCATTATTCTGTGATAATGAAAATGGGGTCAAGATTGCTAGTAATCCGGTGTTCCATGAACGTACAAAACATATTGAGGTAGATTGTCATTTTGTCCGTGAAAAAGTTGCACAAGGACTTATTTCACTTCCACATGTTCCTTCAAAAGAACAGCTTGCTAATTTTTTTACCAAATCACAAATAAAGAAGTGTCGTGATTATTATGTTAGCAAACTGATGCTGACACATCATCAGTTTGAGGGGGGGTGTGAACAGAGGACGTGAAATTTGCCCCTACTATTATTAGATTTCCTGCTATATATGGTTATTGCTAATAGTTGTATATGCTGCTGTATTTAGGAGATTTGTACATGATAAATATGGGGTGTTTCCCCAACAGAATTAGTGAAGAGTATCAAGAATGAGCATTCTCCTTACCTACTGTTTGCTGTCTCTTTCTCTTGTTCTACTTTGTTCTGCTCTTGTTCTACTCAGTTCACATCTCCATGGCGGGACCGGGCTGGTATGTGCGGGATGGCTGGTTCGTGCCGGTTCGGCGTTAAAAGCCGACCGCAGGCGGGGTAGGCGAAGCAGGCTTCAGGCGTTGCAGCGGTGGTGAGGGGCGGTTGAGGCCGGCGATCCACGGTGCAGGCCGGCGGGGACGGACGATCGGAGGGCTCCGGCGAGGTTAGTTCAAATACTTCAATATTTAGTTTTTTTTCAAGAGGAGGGAGGCCGGAGGCGGGCGAGCGATCGAAGGGCTCCGGCCAGATCTGGTCGTCCGGAGGCCGGAGGAGGGGGGGCGGCGGCCGGTGGGAGGCCGTGGGTACCGGTGGCCGGTAGGGGATCGCAGGGGGGGGCGGTCAGGCCGTTGCAGGTGGAAGGTGGGGTGGTGAGATGGCAGGGGGCCGGTGGGAGACGGGGGGGGGGGTGGTCAGGCCCATGGGAGGCGGTGGGGCGGTCTGGCCCATGGGAGGCGATACGTGGCCGGGGGGATCAGATGGGGGGGGGGGTGCCACGGGGGCGATCGTGCCCTGCCTCCCATCGAGGGATGGGGGGAGAGAGATGGTGGTGTGGGGGGGGGTGACGGTGGGCAGTGGTGGCCGGTGGGAGGCCATGGGCGACGGTGGCCGACAAGGTGGTTCGGGGGGGGGGGGGGGGGGGGTCGTGGGTGGGGCGGTGGGAGGCGGTGGGGTGGTGGGCCGCCCATCTAGTCGATGGCCGACGGTGATCGAACGGGGGGGGGGGGGGGGGTAAGACTGTGGCAGGGCCGCATGGGGGAGGGAGATGGTGGGGGGGGCGACGGTTGTGGGTGGACAGGGGGGTGGGTGGCCGGTGGACAGGGCGGTAGGGGGCTGGGTGGGATGGGTGTAAAATTAAACATTTAAAACATAAATTTTTAAAATGTTTTTTTATTTTTTATGTTTAGAATATTTTTAATTTTAGATCATGTTTTAGAATAATTTAATTTTAGAATAATTATATTTTTAATGATTTACATGTTCTAGAAAATTTTTCATGTTATATTTGTTAAAAATTTTAATTATTCATTAGGTGTAAAACATTAAAAATATTATTTTGAGAATATTTTTAATTCTAGATCATATTTTAGAATAATTTAGTTTTAGAATAATTATAATTTCTATGTTTTACATGTTCTAAAAATATTTTCATGTTATATTTGTTAAAAAAATTAATTATTAATTAGATATAGAACATTAAAAATATTATTTTTAAAATATTTTTAATTCTAGATCATATTTTAGAATAATTTAATTTTAGATGCCATGTTTTACATGTTCTAGAAATATTTTTCATGTTATATTTGTTAAAGAAATTACTGCACGTTCATTAGATGTAGAACATTAAAAATATTACTTTTAAAATATTTTTAATTCTAGATCATGTTTTAGAATAATTTAGTTTTATAATAATTATAATTTCCATGTTTTACACGTTGTAGAAATATTTTTCATGTTACATTTGTTAAAAATTTTAATTATTCATTAGATGTAGAACATTAAAATATTATTTTTAGAATATTTTTAATTCTAGATCATGTTTTAGAATAATTTAGTTTTAGAATATTTATAATTTCCATGTTTTACATGTTGTAGAAATAGTTTTAATGGTATCTTTAATTATTAATTAGATGTAGAATACTAAAATTATTATTATTTAAATAAATTCATAATTTATATTTATTAATTATCTTGTTTGGTGATATTTATAGACCATTTATAAGTTAAATTTATATTTTACATTTATAAGTAGAAAATTAATCATTAAATATAGAATACTTGACTATTTTGATTTTTAATTTATAATTTTTAAATTTAGGGGATACATTTAAGCACTTCATGGCTCCTAAGGAACGTCCGAATGACATTGGATGGTCACATGGAGTTATGTTGGATGGCAGCCGTAGTTGTTGGCGTTGCAACTATTGTAAAACAGAATACAGGGGAGGAGGTGTGTCTCGGCTGAAGAGGCACTTGGCAAGAGGCGTAGGTGCGGGATACTCTGAGGTTGCTGGATGTACGCATGTGTCTAGAGAGGTGAAACTTGCAATGGCCAGGCACGTGCGGGAGAAGAAAGTTCAGATGCAACAAAAGCAAAAAAAGAAGAAAGAAGTGGTGGCCAGCAGAAGAGGCAGTGACAATGATGAATGCGCGTGGACACCCAGTGATGAAGAACATGAAGCACATACTAAGCAGCCTAATGTGTATGTCACGGTGAATGATCCATATGAAGTGTAATTTGGTGTGGCACTATGTAATATCCCGGACCTTTCGGATCCTTCTTCGTGGGTCTCGGATCTAGTTTCTTGGAGTGTTCGACTCCGTCGTGTCCGAAATTTCATTTCGGACATCTTCCGTGTCCGGATCGGCGCAATCTGGAGTTGTTTCGGAGGCCCGGGAGCGTTCCGCGGCTTTTCCGCGTGTGTTTTCTGATTCTTGGTATGTGTTTCGGTAATTCCTTTGGAACCTCGTTGTGGGTGAACAGGGTCGTTCACCTAGGCGAGAGTGGTACCGTTACGATCAGTGCGTTCCGAGGACCGCAGAAATATAATTTTCTATTTTTTGATATTTTCCTGAAATTCCAGATTTTCTATTTACCCCCCCCCCCCATTTTCTTTTCTTTTTCTTCTTCTTCCTTTCTTCTCCTTCCTCCCTTACGACCGTGGCCGTCCCCCTCTCTCTCTATCTCTCTCTCTCTCCCGTTCGAGCGCGGCGACCTCCGTTTCGGCTGCAGACGGTGGCGGTGCGACGGCGCGAGGACGTGGGGGACGACGAGGCGATCGTGCGAGCGTGCGGCAAGCGTGGGAAGCGTGGAAAGGTGAGGTTCTAACGGCATTCTTTGTGGATTTGGGGTTCGATCGGCGCGTCTCGTCGCGGACCGGAGGTAGGGTGACGTTCCTTAGCCTCTGGTCTTCCTTCCCCGCGAGTTTTAGCTTGAGACGAGGTCGAGAGGGGTCAATTTCGTGCCGGGAAGGGCCGTTCATGCCGTGGGGAGAGTTCGTCTGATCCGCCGTTTTGAGCCCCGATTCCGTGGTTCACGGGCGTAGGAGCATGCTGTAAGGTTTCACACAGCACCTACGGGCGACGCAGCGGATAACAAAAATTTAATTTGCCCAATTCCGGTGTTATGGAAAGCTTAATCTGTGCTCTAATCGGTATTTCTAATACCCTAATTACGGGTTGCGTGTTTCACCTTGCGCGGAACGACGCTGTCTTCTAAGCCCGATGCAGAGAAACCGAGCCGCACAGCTGTACGGCCTCTAGAGCAGATCCACACGGACCCTTGCGCAGCGACGGTACCTCCCCGGCACGACCTTCCCCGGCTCTATCACCTTCTGGAGAGAGAGAGAGCAAGAGGGAGAAAGGGGGAGACTAATCCTCCTCTTAAGCTTATTGCTTGCTTAGCTTAAGAGGTTGGAAGAAGTGAAGAGTTCGAATGAACTCACGTAGGTGCTATATATAGAGTTTAGGCTTATTAGAAAAGGCTCCAAAAGACCAAAACTGTATATATGTCCTATCTCATATTATACATATGTATTAAGCTCCATTTACACTCCTTTCCAAAAGGAATTAAAGGAATTAATACATACATTTGTATAATAATAATCCGTCACCCAAGAATCCATTGTGTGTGATCCTCTAGGCCCATAGTCACTCTAGTTTAAGGCCCATTAACTTCTAATTCCTAATTAGAAGTAAATTAAACGTATTATTCGCTTCTACAAGAGCCGAATAATAGTTTAATTCATTCCGAACCTTCGATCACGTTGGGTCAAGCAAATCCGCGTGATCCTAGAGGACGCCGGGTTTAAACCAGCCTGTCTGGTACCTGTAAGTCCACAGTTACCACATCGATATAATCCCTCGCTCCTTCTATGAGTCTGGTACGATCGAGGGTACGGTATCTGTCAAACCCCATGATCGTGCCATTTGACTATGACCTCCTTAAAGTGTATGACGTCCGTTCTAAACGAACTCACACGACCCTGGCCAGGGATTTAACGGAGCGTCAATGTCATGACCCATTAACTGTCTGATATATACCCGACAGTGAGCGATCCCTTCTTGACCATTGATGATCTTCACACGTATCCTGGAGTGGTTAATGACTCGGCAACTCATGACTTATGGTTAAAGTCACTTAGCTAAGTAATTAAACCATTCCAATCCTCGTGTAAGATCCGATCAATGTCTCAGGTCAAAGGACCAACGATGCTACTGTGACCGTTGGATCTTCAGTTGACATTAGGTATAATCAACCATCTGAAGATCCAATAGCGGATCAGTTCAGTGCACATCCTCCAAGGACATACACCTACACATATGTGTTGGTGCCCCGCACCAATGACCATGAGACTGGTCACTGACACATCATGTGTACTGGTTTAATAGGTAATCAAAGTCCCCGAGTGATTACCCTCCAACCAGGAACAGTTTAAGGTATGTGTTCATGTAAAGTAAGTCTCATGTTCGAGATCCATCTCGAGCTGACTTTACAACCACATATCCTAGGGACAACGTAAAGTAACACAATCGCATATTTACGCTCAAACACCACTTTATTAATGAACAAGATCGTACAACTATTGGGCCTACCCGACCCGAAATTGGCCTGTAGCACACCAACACTAACAATCTCCCACTTGAACTACAGCCAATTGCCCACAACTTTGAGGCCCATCTTATCCCGATGACGCTCAAATACAGTCTGTGTCAAAGGCTTAGTCAGTGGATCTGCTATGTTGTCTTCTGACGGTACACGCTCTACCGTCACATCTCCACGATCAACAATCTCCCGAATAAGGTGAAAGCGCCTGAGAATATGCTTTGACCTTTGGTGAGATCTCGGTTCCTTCGCCTGGGCGATGGCCCCATTATTATCACAAAATAATGGGATGGGAGCTGATATCTCGGGAACTACGCCGAGTTCCAAGATGAATTTCTTCATCCAGACTGCTTCTCCAACTCACTGCCCCTCCATTCAACATGAATACAAATCAGACATGGATTTGCAGTATCTGGATCTGACTGGAAACTAGAATCTGTGTAAGCTCTAAGCTGTAGGTCCTCTCCTCCATAAAGCAGAAAAAGATCCTTAGCCCTTCGCAGGTACTTAAGGATGCCCTTTACTACCTTCAGTGCTCTTCGCCTGGATTTGCCTGATATCTACTGACAATGCTTAAAGCATTGGCAACATCAGGCCGTGTACATAGCATTGCATACATGATTGACCCTATCGCCGAAGCATAGGGTACCTTATTCATGTGTGCCACCTCCTCAGAAGTTTTAGGACTCATCCCCTTGGATAGGTAAATTCCATGTCTCATGGGAATGAGACCTCTCTTGGAATTTTCCATCCTAAACCTTTTGAGGATAGTGTCTATGTACATGGATTGAGATAATCCTAGCATCCTTTTAGATCTATCTCGATAGATCCTTATGCCCAGCACATAGGATGCTTCTCCCAAATCCTTCATGGAGAAGGTCTTGGACAACCAAGACTTAGTTGATGTCAACATCCCTACATCATTCCCAATGAGTAAGATGTCATCAACATAAAGGACCAAGAAGGTCACTGAGCTCCCACTGACCTTCTTGTAAACACAGGGTTCATCTTCATTCCGAATGAAGTTGAAAGATTTGACAGCCTCGTCAAATCTTAAGTTCCAGCTTCTAGATGCCTGCTTTAATCCATAAATGGACCTTTGAAGTTTGCATACCTTATTAGGATGTGGCTTGGAGGTGAATCCCTCAGGCTGTACCATGTACACCTCTTCTGACAGGTTTCCATTAAGAAAAGCTGTCTTCACATCCATTTGCCAGATCTCATAATCCAGGTATGCAGCAATGGCAAGGAGGATTCTGATTGACTTAACCATGGCTACCGGCGAAAACGTCTCGTCATAGTCAATGCCTTGCCTTTGACGATATCCTTTCGCCACTAGTCTAGCCTTGTATGTGTCAATCTGTCCATCTGCACCGATTTTCCTTTTGAAAATCCATTTGCAGCCGATAGGGACCTTCCCTTCGGGTACATCAACTAAGTTCCAAACTTTGTTGGTGTACATGGACTGGATCTCTGAATCCATTGCCTCTTGCCATTTCTCGGAGTCTACACTACGGATCGCCTCCTGGTACGACTGAGGATCATCATCCTCATCGATACATACCTTAGAGGACCCCTCTGAGACATGTCCAACATATCTCTCAGGTTCTCTCGGTAGTCTACCAGATCTCCGTAGTGTCAGTGTTTCACTTGAATAGGATCAACCGATACAGTCTCATCTAATGAGTGTGTGTCTATGGGTTGTGGTTCTTGGACCTCGTCCAATTCTATCTGGCTCCCACTATTTTTCTGGAGTAGATATTCTCTTTCCAGAAATACAGCTCTCTTGGCCACTAAGACCCTTTGCTCAGAAGGGTGATAGAAATAATATCCAAACGTCTCCTTTGGATATCCCACAAACCTACACTTATCGGTTCTCGACTCAAGCTTATCACTCTCGTTCTTCTTTACATGAGCAGGACACCCCCAAATTTTAATGTGATTAAAATTTGGTTTCCTGCCCTTCCATATCTCATATGGTATAGAAGGAACTGATTTACTTGAGATCCTATTCAATAAATAAGCCGCAGTCTCTAACGCATAGCCCCAGAGAGACAAGGGTAGTCCTGACATAGACATCATGGATCGGACCATGTCTAACAAGGTCCTGTTTCTCCTCTCGGATACACCATTATGCTGTGGTGTATACGGTGGAGTCCACTGAGAAACTATTCCATAGTCTTTAAGATAAGAAGTGAATTCATGACTTAAGTATTCACCTCCTCGATCCGATCGAAGAGCCTTAATACTTTTGCCAGTCTGTTTCTCTACTTCATTCTTGTATTCCTTAAACTTCTCAAAGGCTTGTGACTTATGTCTCATTAAATACACATAGCCATATCTAGAGAAGTCATCAATAAAAGAAATGAAATAGAGGTAACCCCCTTTTGCTTCTATGGACATGAGTCCACACATATCCGAGTGTATGAGCTCGAGAAGGTCAACAGCCCTCTCACCATGTCCACCAAAGGGAGCCTTGGTCATTTTTCCCATGAGACACGACTCGCAGGTATCAAATGGCTTATATTCGAACGAATTCAAATACCCATTTGAGTGTAAGTGAGAGACTATTTTCTCACCTACATGACCAAGTCTGCAATGTCATAGATATGCAGAATTCACTTCATCAGTATTGGAAATTTGCATAACATTAGAACGTGTATCTAATACATAAAGACCATTGACTAATGAACCATTGGCTATAATCAAACCATTATTCATTATAGAGCACCCAGTGCTATTAAAAGTCAATGTATATCCAATGTTATACAAGCCAGAGATTGCCCATCCTCAGTTCAATCTCCTTTTTGCCCAATCGCCTTCTATTTGCCAGCACCTGCACAGAATTGCAGATATGGGATGCACATCCAGTATCCAATACCCATGATGTGGATTCCATATATGACAAATTAAGGTCTATGACAAAAATACCTTCATTTAGAATTGCCTTGCAATTCCTTTTCCAATGCCCAGTTTCCCCGCATCGAAAACATTTATCTTCCTTTTCATTCTTCTTGCCCTTCCCTTTGTCAACTTTGGCGAGTTGCTTACCCGTGGCCTTTTTCTTTCCCATCCCTTTGTTACTCGTGGCGGATATTTGAGAGGCCTTCCTTTTCTTGTTGGCCCGGCCAATAACCATTACAGACGAAGATGGTTTATCTTTCTGCATGGTTCCTTCAGCACTCTTTAACATATTGAGCAGCTCTGGGAGAGTTGCTTCAATCCTGTTCATGTTAAAGTTCATGATGAAGGAAGAAAAAGAATCAGGCAATGACTGGAGTATAAGATCAATGCATAGTTCAAGATCCAACTTGAACCCCAATGCATTGAGTCTTTCAATCCACTCCATCATTTTCAGTACATGGGCATGTACTGATGAACCCTCAGACATCCGTGTCCTGAAAAGCCTTTTGGAGATGTCATACCTCTCAATCCTACCCTGCTCCCCGAAGAGCTGGCGTAGATTGAGAAGTATACTTCTACAATCAGTCTTTTCAAATTGCCTCTGTAGCTCGGGAGCCATAGAGGCCAACATGTAACATTGGGCAAGGGAGGAGTCCTCAGACCACTTGGCATAAGCCAGTAACTCGCCCTCGTCGGCATCAGGAGCTGGCTCAGAATGAACCGTGTCCAACACGTACGCAATCTTTTCGGCGGTAAGGACTATGCGTAGATTACGCAGCCAATCCGAGTAATTCGGTCCAGTTAATCTATTTGCATCCAAGATGCCGCGGAGGGGGTTGGACGACGACATTATAATCTGGATAAGAAATAAAAGACAACTTAGCATGTGTTCAAATTCTAACTTAGATGTGGTTTTCTATCTTAGTTAGTCCCACTATTTTTCGATCGAACTATATAACCCTCAGTATATAGAACGGGAGATCAACGAGATCAACCTAGTGGGTCGGAATCCCAACGAGACTGATGTACGACCTTGTGGAAAGCACAACAAGCCATACACCATCTCAAGGGCAGTCAACAAGCACTTGCATCTAATGCAATATCCGATATTCGGCCCCCGAGAAATCATCCCCTTGTGGAAAGCACAACAAAGGATATTCTCGGTTAGATCTAACCATCATTACTACATAGCAATGAGTTCATGACCCGACCCTTGTGGAAAGCACAACAAGCCGAGTTCAATTCCTCACCCCATTGAGGCCGAGCCTTGGAGTTTAATCCCGCCCCCAAACTCATGGACCTTGTGGAAAGCACAACAAATCCATGAAATGAAGACGTTCATTCACTCCATAATGATGGAGGGCCACGACGACTCCTAGAGCCACGCTTACCAGATCTAAAATTTAAGGCGAGGGAATTTAATTTTATCTTGATCTCACCCTAGGTGGTAATATAAATATATCCAATATATTTACCGTACCTAGTAGTTTGCACAAAATAAATGCATCCAATGCAAAATTAAACGCAAGTGATCATGGACTTTAACCCTAATGTAACTAAGACATCCGGCCCGCTTCCGAAGCAGCTGGATCGTCCTCGTCGGGTGTGCTCCGCGCTTTCAAACTCCGACGCCGCATTAATTACAACTTTTACACGGCACGCAGGCCGGAAAAATTAAATTACATGTGACTCAAATTCCAGCAGCCCTTAGGGCGAGTACAACAATTGAGGAAGATAGAAGTACATTGGAATTTCAACAGAGAGAGAAAGGAGGTTCGCAGACCCCAATTAATTACATTAATCCAAGTCCATGATCACTTGCCAACCCATTCAAATAAAATCAATCAAGGGTTATTTTCTGAAAATAATCCTTACTTTTGAATTTAAAAATGGGATGTGCAAACCAAAAACAGGCTAGCTTTGTTTAATTTTAAAAATCAAAGCATGATTAACTAAAATTAAACACACAAGCAGACCAATACAAGGTAAATAAAATAACGCACGTAAAGAACCATCATTTTCTACAGGGGCATCTAATTGAGATAATTAATTAAATTTAAATTTAAATTTAATTATCCAATAATCAAATTTAAATTCAAAATTTAAACATACCAATAATTTAAATTTAAATTCAAACTAATTATCCAATAATTTTGTTTGAAAATAAATTTAAAATAATGTAATTATCCTCAATTAGTAATTTTCTAAAATTCAAAATTTGAATTTAATAATTATCTAATAATTAAAATTCAAATAATTGAATTTTCCACATTTAACTTCAATAAAATTTAAATTTTAAATTTTCTAATTATCTAATAATTAAAAATTCAAAAACTTGAATTTTACTGAAGTAACTTCAATTATTATCATTTTATCTCAAGATAAAAACTAATTATCTCACCTTGGTAAATTCAAATCGGTTAAATAAAATTTACCATTCGACATTTACTATTGAGATAATACTATTTAACTTATGAAATAAAATTCTATTTAATTTACTGAGCATTTTAATATATATATCTAATATATATATTATTATCATAAGCACAATAAATTAAAAAAAAGAAAAAACGCAATTTTTTTTATTTATTTAAAAAAAATTAGCGCGGCGCCCCTTTCCCGCGCGCGCGGGCGCTGACCCGCGCGCCCGGAGGGCGCGCGGCGCCCGCCACGCGGTGCCCGCCCGCGCTTTGCGGGCGCCCGGCACACGGGAGTTCCGCGTGGGCGGCGCCCGCCCACGCGGGTGCGCCAGCGGGCGCACAGTGCCCTGGGCGCAGTGCGCCCAAAATGGGCCAACCAAATTTTTTTTTTTAAAAAAAAAATTTGCTCCCGGGATGCCCAGCATCCTGGAAGAACGGGGATGTCCAACATCCCTTTCTAGCATTAACAATTGAAGCATTTAATCCCCTTTCAAATATGGTTCTAAACGGCAATAAAAACACCGACCAGAGCGCGAACCTGGCTCTGATACCACTGTAAGGTTTCACACAGCACCTACGGGCGACGCAGCGGATAACAAAAATTTAATTTGCCCGATTCCGGTGTTATGGAAAGCTTAATCTGTGCTCTAATCGGTATTTCTAATACCCTAATTACGGGTTGCGTGTTTCACCTTGCGCGGAACGACGCTGTCCGCTAAGCCCGATGCAGAGAAACCGAGCCGCACAGCTGTACGACCTCTAGAGCAGATCCACACGGACCCTTGCGCAGCGACGGTACCTCCCCGGCACGACCTTCCCCGGCTCTATCACCTTCTGGAGAGAGAGAGAGAGCAAGAGGGAGAAAGGGGGAGACTAATCCTCCTCTTAAGCTTATGTGCTTGCTTAAGCTTAAGAGGTTGGAAGAAGTGAAGGCTCGAATGAGCTTCACGTAGGTAGCTATATATAGAGTTTAGGTTTATTAGAAAAGGGTTCTAAAAGACCAAAACTGTATATATGTCCTATCTCATATTATACATATGTATTAAACTCCGTTTACACTCCTTTCCAAAAGGAAATAATACATACATTTGTATAATAATTATCCGTCACCCAAGAATCCATTGTGTGTGATCCTCTAGGCCCACAGTCACTCTAGTTTAAGGCCAATTAACTTCTAATTCCTAATTAGAAGTAAATTAAATGTATTATTCGCTTCTACTAGAGCCGAATAATAGTTTAATTCATCCCGAACCTTCGATCACGTTGGGTCAAGCAAATCCGCGTGATCCTAGAGGACGCCGGGTTTAAACCAGCCTGTCTGGTACCTGTAAGTCCACAGTTACCACATCGATATAATCCCTCGCTCCTTCTATGAGTCTGGTACGATCGAGGGTACGGTATCTGTCAAACCCCATGATCGTGCCATTTGACTATGACCTCCTTAAAGTGTATGACGTCCGTTCTAAACGAACTCACACGACCCTGGCCAGGGATTTAACGGAGCGTCAATGTCATGACCCATTAACTGTCTGATATATACCGACAGTGAGCGATCCCTTCTTGACCATTGATGATCTTCACACGTATCCTGGAGTGGTTAATGACTCGGCAACTCATGACTTATGGTTAAAGTCACTTAGCTAAATAATTAAACCATTCCAATCCTCGTGTAAGATCCGATCAATGTCTCAGGTCAAAGGACCAACGATGCTACTGTGACCGTTGGATCTTCAGTTGACATTAGGTATAATCAACCATCTGAAGATCCAATAGCGGATCAGTTCAGTGCACATCCTCCAAGGACATACACCTACACATATGTGTTGGTGCCCCGCACCAATGACCATGAGATTGGTCACTGACACATCATGTGTACTGGTTTAATAGGTAATCAAAGTCCCCGAGTGATTACCCTCCAACCAGGAACAGTTTAAGGTATGTGTACATGTAAAGTCAATCTCATGTTCGAGATCCCATCTCGAGCTAACTTTACAACCACATATCATAGGGACAACGTAAAGTAACAAAATCGCATATTTACGCTCAAACACCACTTTATTAATGAACAAGATCGTACAACTATTGGGCCTACCCGACCCGAAATTGGCATGTAGCACACCAACACTAACACATGCTAGGGGGATTGGGGGTTCTTCTCTCACCGTTTCCCCCTTCGTGGGGCTTGTTTGAGGTTGGAATGGGTGATTCCGGCGAGGTTCGCCGTTTTCACGCCGGTGGGCGATGTGCGGTCGAACCAGGGCCCGCACAACCCTTGTGCGGCTCCATTCTGGCCGTCCATCAGCTCGGCGCGCTGTGGTCGTGGCTCGACGCGTAGTGGGCTTGTGCGGTTTGTCGTGGGACCGCATATCCTAAGGTGCGGCCTAGATCTGGCCGCACAACACTGGGGTTTTCAACCGTTGAGTTTACCATTGTACAGTGCACCAGGGTGTGCGGCCAGGAGCTAGCCGCATAACCCCTCGTGCGGCCAGGGGCTGGCCGTACGTGTTATGGTGCCGTTGCCTGGGTGTGCGGCCAGATCTAGGCCGTACAACCCTTGAACGGTTAAACCATAGCAGTTCTTCCCTAGTGCGGCTACGGCATAACCGTTCAGATTTATTACCGTTGGGAGACGAACGGCCAGGAGCTGACCGTTCTTCACCCACGTGCGGCCAGGAGCTGGCCGCACATCTGTTGAATGGGCTCTTGTTGGCCCTTCCTCAGTCTGTTTGGGCCTGGGCAGAACGGTCATGTTCTGGCCGTTTAACCCTTGGTGCGGTCCTTCTGCAACCGCACATCCCTGAGTAGCCCAGTGTGGACCGTTCAAGGGGACATATCGTGTCGGCGGGTCTCCCGTCATACCCAGTGGTACCGGGAGATGTCGCGGTCGGCTTCTGTCACCCTGCGACGGTATTGGTACGAGGGGTGTTCCTTATACTATCCGGTTGTGATGCTGCTTTCCGTTGACTTGAGAGTCTACTCCGTAGTGACCCTCCACTAGTCGTAGCCTGCTTACATGCGTGTGGTCCCACCAGGGAGTGGTGGAGAGGCTACCCTTAGAGACGGTTTGTGGACCGGTTTCCGTCGGGCCCCATGTCTTGCAGCTAGAGTCCGACTGAGGGGAAAATCGGTCAGAGGGCCAGACCAGGGACGCGCGGTCTGTGTGTGCACACGTGGTTGGGGACGGTTGGACGCACGCTGACGAGCGTGACCCCAACTAGTCACTCGTTTGTTGTTCTTGTGTGGTGTTCGTGCCTTTGGTAGGAGCTACCATGTCAGGTAGTTCACCTGCGGTGCGGTATAAGACGTCAGGGGATGCTACCGGCCGTGCTTCTAGTGGGTGGTACTCCTGTCGAGTCGGGAGTGTCAGACTGTCAGTCTTTGCGACTTCGACCTTCGGGTTTTGTCGCGTTGACCGTGGTGTTCCGATCGTTTCACCGTGGCACGTGTGTCGGCTTTTGTGCCGTGAGAGCGGTGTTTTGTAGATTGCAGGACTTCCCTTTTTGAGGTACTCGTTTACTGCTAGCGTAACGGTTTCTTCGTTTGCGAGGTAGGGTTCGAGTGATCCCTACTAAGTCTTGTTCCGAGACTCATTCCCTGTGTGTTTTCACCATGTTTCAGGTGAGTCGCGGCCTCAGGGGAGCACGTCTGAGGCTCAGCGTGGTTCGGGTGACCATCGTTAGTGCCAGAGGTCAGAGCCGGGGTATGCCCCGTGTACCTGTACTTTTCTTTCTTGTCTCTGTACTAGTTGTGGACTACTGCTGTTGTTATTTTACTTTATCTTGTGGACCATGTATCATGTAAACTGTTTTATTTCTGTAATTATTTGTGATACTTGTGTAGTCTCCACACCTTCCTTTAACCCTTCCGAGTTTTCGGACTAGTGGGTGACGGTGCGAGTCTCGGGTTATCGGGCCTTCCCGGTAATCAGATTCTCGGGTCGTTACACACTACGTCATAGTAGAGACGATGCAAGACGTCCTGAGGAGACGAGAGTGCGAAGCCGTGAGGCGGCAAGGACGGAAGCATCAGGCAGTGGTGCTTCATCTGCTACTGGTCAACCACGGGGCATCGGGAGTTTTGTCACTGGTGACTCGGGTTCACAAAGAAAAAGGACACAATCAATCAATATTGAGGATGTGGAGCCCGGTGCACTATCCCAAGAGCATGGCAAGCAAACGAGGGTGGACGATGCATATGGCCAGAAGGGGCCAAAATTGAAACTCGGACACGCCGTTGCAAAATGGTGGCACCACGCGGGACGACATTTTAATGCCGCCAATAGTCCTTACTGCAAGTCAATGTTTCAGGAAGCACAAGTTCTTGGGTTACACGTGCAACCACCTATATCGAGAGAGTTGGTCGGCATATATCTTAATGAACAAGTTGCTGAGATCAAGAGTTATGTGGACTCATTCAAACAGAAATGGTCAAAGTACGGAGTCACACTAATGTGTGATGGATGGTCAAGTACAACTAAAAGTAGCCTGATCAACTTCCTTGTTTATTGTGATAGACATGTATTCTTTCACAGGTCGGTGGATGCGTCAGGTCAAGTCCATAGTTATCAATATATATTGTCATTGATGGAACAAGTGGTGAACGAGATCGGGGAGGAGTACATTGTTCAAGTGGTGACAGACAATGGCTCAAACTATAAGAAGGCTGGGGAGGAGCTGATGAGGACCAGACGACACCTTTTCTGGACCCCCTGTGCAGCACACTGTGTAGACCTCATGTTGAAAGAGATTGGTCAGCTTCGTGTAGTCAAGTCAGTGGTCGATGTGGCACAGAAGGTCACGAAATATATCTACAACCACACACTTGTATTGGCATGGATGAGAGAGCATTATGGTGGTGAACTGTTGAGGCCTGGGATCACACGATTTGCCACTAACTACATCGCATTGCAGAGCCTTTTGAAACACAAGGATGGGTTGAAGTAAATGTTTGGGGGTTAGACTTGGCTGAGTTCCTCTTTTCCCACTTCACGTGAAGGAGGGGAGGTCGAGGGGATTGTCAACACCAGTAACTTTTGGGATAGAGTGAAGATATTAGTATCATTGATAGAGCCACTCTATGAGATACTGAGATGTGTTGATGGGGATAGAGTACCAACCATGGGATTGGTGTACAACAAAATTGAAGCTGCAAAGCGGAAGATTCTTACAACATCTAAGAACTATGGACCCACCATCTTAGAGATTGTGGAGGACAGATGGGACAGGCAAATGAGCCACGATCTTCACATGGCAGGTAAACATTTACATTCTCTAATGTCATTATATGTAGTTACATGACAAAAAAATGAATTATGGGCGATTGCAGGGTACTACCTATACCCCGCCTTTCAGTATGTTCGGGGTCTCGCTTATGATGATACTTTGATAGAATCTGTCAACATTGTGATAGATCGACTGTCTCGTAGCCCAACAGATGCTGCTGATACGTTGAATGAGGTATATCTGGATACTTTAACCTTTTCGAAATGAAAAAAGTATTATGTACCTATTTTTATCCGATAATGCAGATGAAAATATTTAGAGAAGCAATTGGTTCATTTGCGACACCTAATGCCGTTGCCAGTCGTGATAGACTTGATGTAGATAATATACTTTGTTTCATTGAACAATATAAAGCTCGATCAGTATTTATTTCAGCTAATTAGCCTAGTTGTTCATTATCTGTCTTAATAACAGCTGGGTGGTGGCTCAACTACGGCACAAGTGCACCGACATTAAGGAAAATTGCAATGAAAGTTCTATCACAAATATCATCCTCGAGTGGGTGCGAGAGGAATTGGTCGACATTCTCCTTTTTACATACCAAGCTCAGAAATAGGCTAACACACAGAAGGCTTGACAAAATGGTCTGTGTTCATTACAATATGAAGCTAAAGGTTAAGCATGTGCAAATGGATGCAAGGAAATGAGAGGGAGATTACGACCCAACAGATGATGTGTACTTACGAGACGATGATGACCCTATGGTTTCATGGGTTGCAAGAGCCACAACCGAGCGTGGTGAGGCAGAACTTGACGAGGAGGGCGAAGAACCAGGCGAGACACCACGACCTAATACTCTTCTCGCATCAGCTGTACAATAGGTAGTGGGGGAGGGAGATGACATCCATGTGCAGATGGGTGGTGACGAGTCAGCAACGGGACGTGATGAGGAAGTTAATTTGGATGAAGACCTCGTCATTGGGGGTGGAGACACATCGTATGCGTACGATGATACAGCATGTGAGCGATTGATGCAACCTCCAACAACTGAGCGTCCAACGTCAGCTCAGGTAAAATAATATATACAAATCGAATCGCATATTTGATTAGAAAACCTACCAATATATCCATGTATGAAGATGTAAGAAATATATTACAGGCTGATCCGACAAATGAACAGTGGTCTCAGGTTGCTGCACCGCGACATTCAATATCTACAGAACCCTGGAGGATATCCACTTCTAGAGAAGATAGGAGGAGTTCGTCATTTAGAGAGGTGAATTTCTAGAACTACAAGAATATTTATATGTTATATTAAATTGCTAATTGAATTTGTTGTTGGCTGAATTGTGTAGCCTTCGGTAGTATCCAAACAACCATCTCAGTCAGCTGCACTACGACGCTCAGCATCTAAGACACCCATTCAGTCGTCTCAGGTATACTCATACGTATATATTGACACAGTACGAAATTACTCGAACTTTTTATGTAACAAAACCGCTGCTTCTCAGACAGCCAGAGGGAGACAACATGCAGCACAGAAGCCACCGCCAGCTCAACAAAAGAAGAAATCTTCATGGACCACATTATTCAAGAGCAAAAAGGGCACACAACCACCAGTAAATCTGATGGACATTGCAGACTTAGAGACATTAGATCCCAATGCAGATGACGACACTCCTGAGCCATCTGTTGAGCTCCGCATCAGTGAGAGTCATGACTCCGATGACGATAGTACACCGACATGGTCTTCATCTCATGGTCGTGGCAGTTCTGAAGGTGATCAACGGAGTCGTCATGGGGATAGTACTGGTGGCAGAGAGTATAGCAGTGGTCAAGGGCAGGGGTGAGGCAGTGGTCATGGGGGCCACAAACGTGTGGAATGGACAGAGGAACAACACTTCACACATGCCACGCAAGATGAGGACCATGGTGCTCCACCGACAGGGACGAGGCGGGTAGCTGATTATTGGGATCCATACTATGGAACTTCTGTTGCAGACAGTACCAGCTATCAAGGCATGTTGTCTGATTTTGAGAGGATGAGCACACATGACTCTCAAGGATCAGGAAGTGAGTATGGACAGTCATGGCAGCAGCAGCCGATATATCATGACGATTCTGAGACTAGTAGTTCATTCTTCCCATCGTATCCATATCCTCAGGCCCATACTTCAATTCCGTAATATACGGAATGATACGGTCAGCTCTCACCTGCGCCAGCACCGGTCATGTACTCACAAGGTTCACAGCAGTATGAATACTACGTATGCATGTACTGGGAGAACTATGCAGGTTCGATGCGTTATGAAGACTACATGTCCTATCTGCGAACAACATTTAATGTCAGATTATTTGGAAATGGGATGTGCCCATATGACTAGGAGTATGTATCATTTGTTTATATTTATAAGTAACTAATAATTAATTGTAAATTTCTTCATATCTTGAGTTTTGCATTTGCCATTGAAGTTACTGATGTAAAATTTTACAACATTTGCAGGTCATCATGGACGGACGACGTCATCCTGCGTGGGAGCATGGGTACACTGTTGAGGGTGATCGACATGTGCACTGTAGATACTGCGGACATCGCGTCACCGGCATACACAGATTTGCAGAGCACCTTGCGGGAGTGGGACGGGATTGCCGTGCATGCTCCTTAGTTCCAGAGGATGTCCGAGATTACTTTCGGACACAGTTACGGGAGGGATATGTTTCTCGTAGCAGAGCTGGGGCATCGTCTTCTACGTCCAGGGTACCCGCACCACCAGTACCGGGCAGATCAGGATCTTCCTCCACGTCCACAGTTCAAGTAGCACCAGCACTAGTCGCACCAGTAGCACATGATAGAATTGAATGTATAGATGTAGTGATGACTTTTTTTTAGAGAATTTCATGTACCCTCCACTGCTGCACATGACCCATTATTTGTGCAGATGGTTACATATTTTCAGACTCACCCACATACACGTCCACCCACTACGATAGGGTTAGATTATACGGGTCATGGTTCTCATGTATCTGATTCTGATTGGGACAATGAATTTACAGATGAGTCTGATGAATGAGTTTTGACATTTTATACTTTATGAGTGGAGTTGAATGATGTCATTATTATGTATATGTTCACTTTAACATATTACGATATCTTTTTTTGTCTCTTCAAATAACATGTTTAATTGAATAGAATAAATTATTTCTATGTAATTAATTCTATGTAATTTAATATGCATCTATGATAAAAAAATCAACATTTTATTAATTTTCAATGCATATATTATTTTATAATTTATTAGATTTTTATTTAAAATTTTAAAAATTCAAAAAATCACGTCGTTTTTGCCTTCTCGCCGAGCGTACCGGTACGCTGGCCGTCCCGACCGTACCGTCCTGTCCCGAATCGTGACCAAGACAGTCGGTATGGCCGGGACGACAAACCCTGCAGAGATGTAATGATCTGTATGTAGTACTTGTAAATATTTGTAAATGTGATAGAGCTTGAGATAGGAACAGATTCAATAATACTTAATAATTTTAGTACTGAATATTATATAAAATAATTATAAAATTAAATATGCAGAACATTGTTTTCAAATGTAGATCTCTGGTAAAATACCATTTTCATCGACAAATTTCATTTGATCTCACAAGTCACAACAAGAAATGACATTGTTGTAAACTCGTAAGCATTAAATATATCATTTTCATTTTAGTGACACTTTTCTTTCTCGTTAAAATACTTAATCTTTACAATGCCGATTTACTAATAGTTTAGAGAAAAAACGGTTTCATTTACATGGTATCTAACTCATCAGGTCAACATGTCATATGAACATATTTATATATATTCTTACACAAATTTTATTTTATCATTATTTTAACGTAAGATTTACAGTTTTTTTGGCAAAAATAACCTTCTTACAAGTTTATTTATGTCTTTAATTTTTTGCTGCAACGTGCTCGCGGATGTTACTCATCTTCGTCGTCATCGTCCTCCTCCCCTTCCTCCTGCTCGTCCTCGTCCGCGTCAGAGGCCTCCTTGCATCCCCCGCCAGCACCGGCGGCGCCGTCGTCTCCACCTCTTCCGCTTCTGCGAAGCTCCCGCCCTTCTCCCACAGCAACGGCCTCCTCTGGTTCTCCCCCCTCGCTTAGGCCGTCCTCTCCCTGTCTCCCGCAGGACACCCAACTGGATCGAGTAATTTTGGAGCGACGCCGCATGCGATCGCCGCTGGCACAACTCATTAGATGGCAAAACGATGTGCGTGCCAATTTTCTACTGCACCTGGCTCTGTGGAATCAGATGGTAAAAAGGATCTTCCGCAAAATCAGACGAAGAGAATCCCTTTCACTCCCACATTTTTATTTCTTCTGACACCAACATAGGATCTTGCATGTCCACTCCCTTACGAAGAAAAACTACACGAGCATTTTAATGTCATCCAGAAGGCAAAGTTCATCTCCTTATTTTTACTTCATATATTACACCTTCTTAAACTCAGGTTTACATAGACACAAGAACGTTTCTGCTCTACACATTTCCCTGCCTGCGGAGACAAAGGCCCTACGCCATTGTTCTCTCTTTCTCTCCCTCTCTCCTACCACTCATAAGCCAACAGGGTCTAAGATGTTGTACTCCGGCGTCCTCCACTCTCTTCCTTCTTCCTGACTCTCCTCCGGTCCCTTGACGAAGGCGGCCTCCCTCTGGGCGTCCAACGCGTGTTTCACCTCCTTCCATGCACCCCGAAGGACAGCTCCCCCATCTTCTTCCCTCTGCAGGCTCCTCAACCGTGTTCATCCTGCAGTTTTGCACAACAAATGAGCAGAGATCAGAGGGAATCAGGAAAGTGATCCAAGAAGGGCATATCCGCTCAGGGGATCACAACCATGTCGCTGTGGTTACGTACCTGTGAGGAACTACTTGCTGTCGTTCTCGGCCTGGAGGGCCGAAGCTGAGGACATCGAGGTGTAATGTGGGTCTGACCAGGTAAAATCAATAGACCCATCTATTGTGAGACTCGGAAATAACCCACTCGACGTATCCCTGTTCCTGGGGCTCGCAACGACGTGAATAGGTTTCGGGGGTTTCCTTTTTCTTCTCCGTACCCAGAGTTCTACCATATTATCTGAGGAGCACGTGTCAGAGAAAGAGAGTGTGATATAATTACTTTGATTCTTTTGGAAAAGATCACTAGGTGTCATTATAATATTATATTTTCATTTCATTTTTTATTCTATATTATAGTAAAATTTATCTGCTCTGCCCGTATACATAGACAAATAGAATCACATAAAAATTTACTGTCTCGTTATAATTTCATATGTCTGTTTTATCGTAAAATATTCTCATTTCTTCTTTACCACACATTTTGCTGGTAGATTCACATGTCCGTAGGTCCGTCTTATTACAGATATATATTATCATATTTTATAACATTAGACATCCACCGTGGGGCAATGCTACGTGTAATTTTGTCAAGTTTCGGGTGTTGCCAAAGATGTCGTTCTCAAAATTTGAGGTGGAGAAATTTGACGTCAAAATTGAATTCAATCATGTGACAAAAAATAGTGAACTATTCTAATGCAGACCAATCTTCTTAATAAGGAGAATTCAAGAAAGAAAGATGAAGATTGAAATGTATTTGACCTAAAAGTTATAAGCACAGGTCAGTTATGTTTGGCAGACGAGGCAATACATAACATTAATGATGTTGAGACTATTGTTGATATACAGAAAAAAATAGAGAAGTTTTACATGTCTAAATCACTCACAAATAAATTATATCTGAAAAAATAATTTTATAGTTTACGTATGCATGATAGGATTAACCTTATGGAACATATGAATACTTTTAAGAAGTTGATCTCACAACTTCGTAATATGAAAGTTGAGGTGGATAAAGAAGATCAATCTCTTCTTCTTCTTTCATTATTGATGAAGTCCTACGACCACTGAGGGACTACTATCCTCTATAGAAACTTTGAAGATAGAGGAAGTAAAGTCAACTTTACTGTCAAACGAAGTTAGAAACAAGTCTATTGTAATGATCTAGAATTTGGATATCGAGAATAACCTGATACCATTCGAATCCTGCGTCGTCACCCACGAGTCGAGAGGCTCGGAAGGATTATTTTTGGTGCTATGAAGATGTTTCGAAATTTAAAATAATTGTAAGAAATAAATTACAAAATCAATCAATTACATGATAGAAATACAATTTACTTTTTACAATTAAATAATTTAACTACAAAGTCTAATCCACGAGTACAGTCAATTATAACAGAATGTATCCTACTACGGGGCATTCCCCGGCACTCGCAAGCTGACTACTAACGATCGCCTGGGCGCTGCTCCAAGCACGAGGAGCGCCGCACCTGAAAAATAAGGGGTGAGTCTCATCTCATTGACTCAGTAGGGGTCTCACGGATCCCAACCACAAGTGACAACGACAGTAAACAATAACAACAGTAACAGCAGTAGTAGTAACAATAATAATAATAATAGCAACGGTAGTGGCAAGGCAACAATGGAAAAAATACCAACAATGGTCATGGCAAGGATAGTAATAATTGGAAACGGCGGAGCTACGGAGTCTCTACGCTACTCTTAGCCTTAATGGGAAAAATTACGACCTCAAGTCATAACCACCAATTTATGGTAAAACCATGGTCACACTACTAAGAAAAATCCACGACAACTCTGTCGTACGAACTGTCCTCATGGACAGAAGCCACAACGGAAACCATGCCGTCGTAATACACTATCCCAACTATCGAGCGAACCCTAACAACGTTGTCGAAAAAGCCTCGGCCTCGCAGTCAAGAAGTCACGCTAGAGTCATCCGGTTAGAACGCGTTACCTCTACTCTAGGAGAACCACGACTCGCAATCGGGAAGCTAAAACCACGGGTGACCGAAGTACCCACTCGTTAGTACTGGCTGGATGCGTCCGCTAACGTCTTACACCACGCGTGCTATCTCTGGCCTGCCTGTAATGCCCTGAGTTTTTCGGATTATTATTCGGATCAGGATCCGTGAGTTTCGGACCGCTTTCGTAGGTCCCGGAGAGCGTTTTTATGGTTCACGTGTGTTTTTGTCTGTTGGATCTTCGGAATCCCGTGTAAGGTGAACCGTTGCGTTCTCCGACTCCGGGACGTTACCACTGCGTTGTGTATTTTTCGAGTATCGTGGGGAGTATTTTTTTTCCTATTTTTATATTTTTCAGAATTTTTGAATTTCCTATATATAAAATCTCATTTTTCTCTCTCCCCATCTCTCATTTCTCACTCTCACCCTCTCTCTTCTCTTACGCTCTCTCTTCTCACCCTCTCTTCTCTGACGGTCGACGGAGTGGGACGGGGGCGAGGTGGAGGCGACGCGGGCGAGGAGAGGGCGCGGACGAGATGAGGATCGAGGCGACGTAGGTGCGGCAAAGCGCGGCCGTGAGTTCGGGGCGCCGCGGAGGTTCATGCGGCGTTTTCTTGGCGGATCGGCGTCCTCGGTGCGCGGAATCTTCGGTGGAGGAAGGGGGACGGATCTTTAACCCCTGTACTTCCTTTCCCGCGAGTTTTGTAGGCCGAGGTGAGACAAGCGGGGTTATTTTCGCATTTTAGGGAAAAGAGCATGTTTTGGGGAGTGAGCCGATTTTCACAATTCGATGTGGTTTTCGAGGTTTAAATGGGTCCCCTCGGTACTAGAGAGGTTGGGGACTAGTTCCCCCTTGTTTTGCCCTTCACATGGGTGTGAACGGGGCGTGGAATGGGGTTTTTTGTGAGATTCGCTGTTTTCGCGCTTAGGATGACCTAGCGGTCATGTTCGAGCCTTGCGACCTCGCGATAGACCGCCAGGCAGTGGCTTGCGGTCTTGGGTAGACCGCCAGGCAGGGGGCTGCGATCAGGGGTTTGACCTTTTACTGCCAGTTGTTCTTGGTCGGTAGCGGTCCTGGCGTGACCGCTACGTGTCTCTAGCGGCCCAGAGTGGACCGCCAGGCTGTGGCTTGCGGTCCAGGGGTAGACCGCCAGGTGGTTTGACGGTCTAGGGAGGACCGCCACCCTGTTTGCCATCCTAGTGGTGTTCCGTTCGTGTTATCTTGGCTCCCGGTCGACCCGATTGTGACCCAGTGGTCGACCTTCAGCCTTGTGGATGTCCCAGACACCCCGTGGGTTCTGTGTCCATATTTTTGGGGTGTCTGGAGGTACCGAGTTACCTCAATTAGCATGCCCGTAGGTTTGGTGGGTCCGGGTGACCCCATGAGTTCCGGACTTTCGTGTTCTCGCCAGATCGAGTTGCCATGAGTCAGCTTGAGTGTGGAGGGTTATTCCTGCACGTCATTGGCTTTTCGGGAAGTGTTTTCCATGCGGGCCATGTGCGTGGCCTTGGACTGTGAGTCCAGTCAACCAGCCTGGGGCTGGAGGTTTTCCATGTGTCCCTTGGACGAGGGAGTACCTCGGCGGCTTTTGAGTTGTCTCGATAATCGTGCTACCGTGGTTTATGACCTAGGATAGGCTAGATTGACGGCATGGAGCCGTCCCGGTACAACGGTCTTGACCCGAGTCGTGTGACTCAAGGACCGTTGGATTATTAGGTCTAGTGGGCTGTCCAGGGTCGGGTGGTTCCGAGCCACCTGTTACTCCGTGTTACTCGCGATGGGTGCATGTGTGGCTTTCCGTGTTCACGTTTAGTGACCTCCCACTAGTCGTAGCTTTCCTGCGCACGCGTGTGTGAACCCACTTGGGAGTGGTGGAGAGCGTGACCCGAGAGAGACGATTTTTAGGCTGGTTACCATAGGGCCCCTCGCCTTTGCAGCCTGCGTCCGGGCTGGGGGGAAATCAGCTAGAGGACCCGACTTAGAGCGGATGGTCTGTGTGTACACACTTGGTTGGGGACGTCGGACCCCCGCGTTGACGAGCGCGATCTCAGCTAGTCCTTGTTCATGGTACTGGTTATTGTGGTGTCTCGGCTCCACCTGGGATGCCGTAGGGAGACACCTGAGGCTGCGGACTAAGTCGTCAGTGGACGCATCCGGCCTTGCTTCTGGTGGGCAGTGCTCCGGTCACGTGACGTGAGTTTCTCGTGACTCGAGTTTCCGTTTCCCGCCTGCGAGATGAGGTTTTGCGTGTAGTTCTGGGTGTTCTCCCCGATGTAGAGGTCTAGGGTTCCAGTGAGCGTCACCGAGGGTTTTTTTTCTAGGCAATGTCCGATTCACGACAGTGGTGTCGTGATGAGTTTTCCTGGCGGCATAGCCAGAGGTTTTCCGGTTAGTCTGGTGGTCCCCCGACAGTGAGATCGGGACGTGTTTTCCGGTATAGTAGGAGTAGCTGTAGAGCCGAGATTTTACTGGCCACCGGTTTGTTGTTCCTGCCGTTGTTGCTACTTTCCGTTACCGCCGTTGTTTACGATTGGGGTTCCGCAGGATCCCTACTGAGCCAGTGATAGGAGACTCACCCATGCTTTTCAGGTGAGGTTGTTTAGCGGCATCTATCGTTTCCTCTGGTACCTCGACCTAAACCTCTGGAATTTCCATTATTTGAAGTTCAAAGTTTGATGACTGGGACTATAAGGCAGATTTATATTTTAGATATTATCAGTTAATCCAAGAACAAATGCTTTTACATGTGCAGTATGCTTTATTTGATCGTGCTATGCGATGGTTCTGTCGTGTGTATAAAACACACCAGTCTCGTTCTTGGGACCAATTCCTTCTTGCCATGGAGTCCAAGTTTGGTCGGCGAGATTAGAAGAATCCATGTATTAAATTGAGACAATTAAAATAATTAGGTTCTGTTGAGGATTATGGGTTAGCATTTGAACGCATTTGTGAGGAATTGGATGTCATTCCCGATGAGCACCTATTGGCACATTTTTTAGGGGCCCTACAAGAAGAGCTTTGTTATGAAGTTACGATAAAAAAACCTTGAACACTTGACGAAGCCATGGCTACTGTCAGATTGGTTGCAACTAAACCTACACGAGTGCAGCCTCATAGGGGATTTACATCTTGCCCTTTCTTCACACAACTTACTTCTGATTCACCTCTTGATATTGCCAGACCCCCCACCCTGGCCGTCCAACTATTCGACGATTTTCCCAGGAACAGTTAGATGAGCGGCAGAGAAAAGGCCTTTGTTATGTGTGATGAAAAGTGGGAGAAGGGGCATAGATGCCATCCTCAGCGCACCTTTGTTGTACATCTGCTTTCTATACTAGACAGTGCAGATATTGATTAGCAATTGACCCAGGAGGTTGATCTTCCACCGAAAAATCACACCATGCAGCTTGCTCCACTGCCAGCAAGTACTAATTTGAGTACTATTTCTATTTCTCTAGCTACAAATTCCACTGCCATGCACAGCGGCTTCTGGCAACCTTAGTCAACAATGCAGTTGGTGGGCCACATTTTTGAACTACCAATATTAGCTCTCATCGATATTGGTGCAACCCATAACTTGATTGATGTGTCTGTGGCCAGACAATTACATCTTCAGATTCAGGAGGTGCAAGGTCTCTCAACAAAGGTAGTAGGGGGTATTTAGAGGACTATTGTGGGTTACTGTCCTCAAGTGCCTTACAGTTTGACAATCTTCAATTGATGCTGGACTTTCTTGTTATGGACACTTCCCCATTTGATGTTATCTTGGGTTCGAAGTGGATTAAGTCCTTAGGGGTGATTCAGTGGGACTTTGCTAACATATCCATGCAATTCTATTTTAACAATGTTCCCTATCATCTCGAGGGCATCACCCATTTAGATGTTCAATTGTCCTCTGCTAAAGAGGTTTCCAATACTTTATCCACAGCTAATGCCATTTATTTGTGCCAAGTACACATCACCACCCCAACTGCAACAGTCCACCCACACGCACATATGGATCTTTCCACTATTGCTCAATCTGATTTAGCTGCCTTATTGTTATAGTTTCAATCTGTCTTTGATATTCCTGTGGGACTTCCCCCAAGCAGGAATCATGATCATTTTATTCACCTAATTGATGAGACAACAATTGTTTCTTTGACATCATAACGTTATTCCCCACACCACAAAATCATTATTGAACAAACCTTCTCTGAGTCTTTGAAAAATGGCATTATCTGACCCAGCTGTAGTCCTTTTGCTTCTCTTGTTCTGTTAGTACAAAAGAAGGACGGATCCGGGCATATGTGTGTCGCTTACAGAGAATTAAATAAGAATATTGTTAAAGATAGATACCCTATTCCTGTTATTGAGGATTTGTTGGATGAATTGGGTCAGGCTACCTATTTCACAAAGTTGGATTTGCGGTCCGATTATCATCAAATATGCATGAAACCAGAGCATATTGAGCAGACTGCTTTCTCTACTCATACTGGACATTATGAATATCTGGTTCTCCCTTTTGGTTTGACAAACACCCCAGCTACCTTTCAAGGGCTGATGAATGAGTTGTTTCAACCATTGTTAAGGAGGTATGTTTTATCCTTTTGTTTTTATGACATCCTAGTGTATAGCTCTGACTGGACTCCCCATCTGCAGCATTTGCACCTAGTTTTGACTATTTTAGTCCAGAATAAGCTCTATGCAAAGTGGTCCAAATGTACATTTGGTACATCATCGGTGGCTTACTTGAGTCATATTATATCAGCGGGTAATGTTTCCATGGAACCTGCTAAAGTGCAGGCAATCACTGAATGCCCAGTTCCAAAAGGATTGAAACAACTCTGAGAGTTTTTAGGGTTGGCCGGGTATTATAGAAAATTTGTTCAGAATTATGGCCTTATTGCTTCTCCTTTGACTATGTTATTGAAGAAAGATGTGAAGTTTCAGTGGACAGTGGACACCAACACTACTTTTCTCAATTTGAAATAAGCTTTAATCACAACCCCAGTATTGGCTCTTCATGACTTTACTCATCCTTTTATTGTGGAATGTGATGCCTCTTCCTCTGGTATGTGGGCAGTTTTGCTACAGCACAGTCATCCAGTTGCTTATATCAGCAAGCCCTTTTCTACTTCTCAACAGGCACTGTCTACCTATGACAGAGAATTAACTGATGTCATTTTTGCTATCAACAAATGGAAACACTATCTTTTGCGCAGTAAGTTTACTATACGGACAGATCGTCAAAGTCTTCGACACCTTCTCAAACAAAAGATTATCACCCACAGCAACAAAGGTGGTTAATTAAATTGCTGGGCTTTGACTTTTCCTTGGAGTATAAACAAGGCCACATGAATATTGTTGTAGATGCCTTATCCAGAGACTCTGAGTTGTGTACTGTGTGTGGCATAACTGTTGTTATTCCTAATTAGCTCGATGGTCTTAAGGCCACCTATGATACTGACACAGTTTTGCAACAACATTTGAAGGACTGGGAATTGGGGAATTTAGACCCCCAATTGTATTCTTCCAAAGGAGGGTTACTATATTACAAGGGGAAAAATTTTCTCTATTCGAATCACTCTTATATTGCCAGAATTCTTCAAACTTATCATTTGTCTCCTATTGGTGGCCATGATGGCTTTCATAAAACTCTGCACAATATTAAACAGAGCTTCTATTGGAAAAATATGACCACAAATATCATGAAATTTATAAGGGAGTGTGATATTTGCCAATCCTGCGAGTACTCTACACAACCACCCTCTAGGCTCCTACAACCATTACCCATCCCTACAGCCATTTGGTGTTCTATCTCCATGGATTTCAATGATGGTTTGCCGAAGTCTCACGGTTGGACATCTATCTACGTGGTTGTGGATAGGCTATCTAAATATGGCCACTTTATGCCTCTGAAGCACCCTTATATTGCACAGACAGTGACCCAAGTATTTACCAGAGATATCATTCATCTACATGGTCTTCCCACTAGCATCATCTCTGATCATGACCCACTATTTTGTAGTCAATTATGGCAACAAATCCTCACACTACAGGGAGTAGCTTTAACCATGAGTATTGCCCACCATCCCCAAACCAACGGACAGTTGGAGGTAGTCAACTGCTGTTTGGAATCCTACCTTTGCTATTTTTGTTCATAACAACCTCATCTTTGGTGTGACTGGCTCTGTTGGGCAGAGCATTATTACAATACCTCTTATCATTCTGCCATTAAAATGACACCCTTTGAAGCTATTTATAGGAAGCCACCTCCAACCTTACTTTCTTATGTACTTGGGTTAGCAGAAAATTCAGAGGTCGACCTCCAACTGCGTTTCAGAACTGTTCTTTTGCGAGACCTTAAACATAACCTGGAACTTGCTCAGCATCAAATGGTGAAAAATTCTGATAAGCATAGGCGAGAGATTGAATATCAAGTGGGCGATTGGGTCTTTCTAAAGCTCCAGTCATACAGGCAGGACTTGGTCGTCCGACGCTCCGATCATAAGCTCTCCGCATGATACTTCAGACCCTATCAAATACTTAAGAGATGTGGTAACGTTGCATACCAGCTAGACCTTCCTCCAAAGGTGCGTATTCACAGCACCTTCCATGTTTCCCAATTGAAGAAACAACAGGGATCCCACAGTGTTCATCCTATTCCTCTGCCTCAAATACTCTGTGCTGATGACCGAGTACCTCGCAAAATTCTACAACGCGCGGTTGCTTCAACGGAATAATCAAGCTATCTTACAAATTTTTCTCACCCGGAAGGATTCTCTTGATTCCAAAGTAACTTGGATAGATTATGTAGTCTTCAAAAAGCTTTATTCAGAAGCCAACCTCGAGAACGAGGTTGTTCTTCCGGGGAGGAGAGTAGTTGATACGTGAAGACGATAGGCGAAGACGGGCTGTGTTAGTCGATACGTGAAGACGATAGATGAAGACAGTTCGTGGCTTGGGTAGACGATAGGCGAAGGCGAACTGGGCCTGGCAGGGTGGGTCAAGGGAGTTTTTGACGGTGGGACCGGGCTAACGGTTCACAACCATAGTTAGTTGGGTTGTTAGCCGATGAAAAAGGGAAATTCACATATTAATTGGAATTGGGATTTGAGCGATTTATGTGGAATTTTGCTGTCATTTGGAGCCATTAGTCGCTTCTATAAATAGGTTTAGCAGACCCAGCTCTGAGATATCAAACAGTTGCAGTAACGACCTAAATCCGGATACCGGGAATAACCCAATACCATTCGAATCTTGACCCGCCACCCAAGAGTCGGGAGGCTCGGAAGGGTTACTAGGTGTGTGGAGGTACATTGAAATTTAAAATAATACAGGAAACAACTATATAATTAGCAGTTTAAATAATAGAAAATAAGCTTTTATTTTTAATTAATAATCTAACTACAGAGTCCAGTCTAACAAAGTATAGTCTACAGGGAAAGAAACGTACTCTATCACCGAGTACACTCCCGGCTCTGGTGAGCTAGCAACTACGAACCTCCGCGCTGCACCTCCGAACCTCGAGGAAGAACCGCAACACCTGAAAAGACAGGGGTGAGCCTCATCTCATTGGCTTAGTAGGTGTCCCGCGGATCCCCACCACAAAATAACGGCGATAAACAACAACGCTAACAAGAACAACAACAATAGTAACAGGAGTAGCACAACGACAATAACGACGGAAGCACAACCGTAGCAAGAACGGTCAAACGGTAGCTGATGAAACTATGGCCCTCTCAACTACTTCTACGGTGATGAGAAGCAAACCCCGATCTCACAGTCGGGGGCAGCCAAACCAACGGGAAATCCAAGCTACACTACCAAAGGAAACACCACGACATCTCTATCGTGGAGGCCCGTCTTCACAGATGGAGGCCCAACCCAAGACCACGCAATCCAAGGGTACGGTCACGACCTCACCGTCGTGGACCCTACACTGTCTACGGGTGAAACCTCGGTAACCCCATCGGAACCCTAGACCTCATCGTCGGGAAACATACACCAAAATCACCCGAAGAACCACGTCTCGCAGAAGGGAAGCTAAACCTCGAGTCACGAGAGTCACGTGTCGTGTGATGGGAGTACCTACCCACTAGAAGCAAGGCCGGATGCGTCCACTGTCGTCTTAGTCCGCGCCCCGGGTGTCTCCCTACTCGCCCTAGGCGGAGACTGAGACACCGTACAAGTAACCAAATAACACAAAACTAGGGTCTAGTCGGGGTCGTGCTCGTCAGCATGCGTCCGAAGTCCCCGACCACGTGTGCACACACTGACTGACTGCGCTATGTTAGGCCCTCTAGCTGGTTTTCCTCCCGACCCGGACTCGAGCTAACATAGTGGGAGGCCCTACGGCAACCAGCCTAAAACCGTCTCTCCTGGGTGTAGCTCTCCACCTACTCCTTGGTAGGTCGGCACGCACATGCCCAAGCAAGCTACGACTAGTGTGGGGTCACTGAACGCGGGCACTCTCCATAGAGAGGAAATACCAAAGTATCAGAGGTCACGCACGCACCCGTCGCAAGTAACACAAAGTACCGGGTGGCTCGACGCCACTAGACTCTGGACGGATAGCTAGACCTATAAACCCAGCGGTCCTTGAGTCATGTGACACAGGTCAAGACCGTCGTACAATACGGCTCCATGTCGTCAATCTGCCCTACTCCTGGAGTCAGAAATCACGGTCAAAATAATTTTTAAGGTGGCTCACAACTGCTGAGTTCATCCACTTTCCAAGGGATACCAAGAAGCACCCGGCCCCAGGCTGGGTCACAGAACTCTCAGTCATTGGCCATACGCATGGCCCATACGGAAACCACTTTCCAAAGAAGCTAACGTCGTGCGAGAACAGCCCTCTGCACTTACACTGGCACACAGTGACTCGAGCTAGCAAAACAAGAAAGCCCGAAACACACGGGGTTACCCGAACCCTCAAAACAACATGGGCACGTTAATCGAGGTAACATGACACTTTCAGACACCCAAAAACACAGTCTTGGTCCCCACGGGGTGTCCGAGACATCCACGGGGCCAAAGACCGACCAAAGGGTCACAATCGGGTCGACCGGAGGCCAAGACGGGCGAAGAGGCTACCTTTCGGTCGACCACACCCCTGGGTCAGTCGACAGGCAGGCCGGGTAGGTCGACTTGACCCACAAGGTAGGTTGACCCCAAGCGGGATTGGTCGACCGGCCCAATGGGTCGGTCGACCAGTCCAAGACCAGTTGCCCCACTGATTTGGGTTGATCAACCGATCCATCTGGGTCATTCGACCGAACCTGGGCAGGCCGCCCTATCCGTACCGAACGCGCCATCGGTCGACCGATTTGGGGAATCGGTCGACCAATTCCAGAGACGCACTTGCGGGGGCTCCACCGTGGGAGCCCAAACCACGCCCCACTGAACCCATTTGAGGGGGGAAACATGGGGAAACCCATCCCCAGCCTCCTTAGCACCGGGAGGTCCCATTCGAACTATAAAAACCCCGCCGAATCAATCGAATCGTCTCTCACCCCAAAAACATGTATTTTAACACCGGCATGGAGGGAAACCGCCCTCGGCCTCATCACGACCTATAAAACGTGGGGAAAATGGGATGCACGGGTTAGGGATCTGTCCCCCTACCTCCACCGAAGATTTCCCACGCCGAGGACGCTGATTTCCTTGTGAAAATAAGCCTCGAACCGCCGCCGAGCTCGCGAACTTGCGAATGAAGCACGGCGCGCCACCGCCCCATTCCTCGCTCCATTCTCGCTGCTCCTCGCGTCATGAGCCTCGCCGCCTCACCCCACTCAAGCTCCGCTGTCCGCCGGAGTGAGAGGGAGAGAAAGAGAGAGCCGAGAGGAGATAGGGAGAGAAATGAGAGAACGAGGGAGAGAGGGGTGAAAGGGTTATATTTATAGAAATAAATTTGGGGTTTTAAAAATCTAGAAAATATAAAAATAAGAAAAAATCATCCCCACAATCCTCTAAAAATGCACAATGCGTCTGCAACGTCCCGGAGCTCGAAAATAAGTCGGTTCACCCTACACAGGGGTCTAAAGGCCCGACAGCCAAAAATCTGGTTTAATCGTAAGACACGATCCGGGACTCACGGAAATGCTTCGAAACCCACTGATTCTGATCCAAAAAATTCGGTGCGTTACAGCATTCCCCACTTACAAAAACTTCATGCTTGAAATTTGAAGCAACGATCATCTCAAAGGGGAAGAACAATTTACACAGCTGGCAACGCTCCCAGAGCTCCAGCCAAACCTCAATCCTCGTGAAAACACCAATCCTGAGGGAAACAGCTAGATTATTATCGCGGACAGAATCGCCTCGCTACATAACCCAATACACACCAATTCTCAGAGCGAGCATTGCACGCAAAAGACTACAAGTGTAACGCCCATGATTTTTCGGATCAGAATCTGTGGGTTTCAGAGCGCTTTCGCAGGTCCTGGATGGTGTTTTTACGAATAAATCATATTTTTGTATGTTGGGCCTTCGGACGCTTTGTAGGGTGAACTAACGTGTTTTCGAGTTCCGAGACGTTGCAAGCCCGTTGTGCATTTTTTGAGGATCGTGGGGATGATTTTTTCCCATTTTTATATTTTTTAGATTTTTAAGATCCTGAATTATTTTCTATAAATTAAACCCTCTCACCCCCTCTCCCCTCATTCTCACACTCTCTCCCTCTCTCCTCTTGTTTCTCTCTTTCTCTCCCCCTCTTCTCCGGGCGGCCGACGGAGCGAGAGGCGAGCGAGTTGGAGGCGACGTGGGGTGGCAAGTGGTCGAGGATGGAGCGAGGAACGAGCGGAGGTGCAACAGTGCTTCATTCGCGAGTTCACGAGCTCGACGGCGGTTCGAGGCTCATTTTGGTGAGGAATCGGCGTCCTCGGCGCGGATAATCTTCGGTGGAGGTAGGGGGATGGATCCCTAGCCCTTTTATTTCATTTCCCTGCATTTTGTAAGCCAAGGTGAAGCCGGGAGTGGGTTAATCTTCATGTTGGGGTGGTTTTCCCATATTTAGGGTGAGTGACGGTTTTCGTCAGATCGGGCGACGTTTCGCCATTTTCGTTCATGCATTTCGTGGTTTGGGACATGGGGTATGGTCCCCAATGTTTTCCCCCTCGATCGGGATCGAGTGGGCGTGGAAATCAAACCCCTAGGTCGGGATCAGATGGGGTTTTTGTCGTTTTCAGTCGACCTACCGGTGAGGTCCGGTCGACCGATCCATTGCTCGCAGGGAATGGGCATCGGCCCATACACGCAGTCGGTCGACCAACCGCGTCTATGCGGTCGCGGTCGGTGGACCAACCGCATTCATGAGAACGCGGTCGAACCCCAACCGTGTTCTCTTCAATCGACCAAGCCCTCTTGGTAGGTCGACCGACCATGTAACGACCCGAGAATCCTATTACCGGGAAGGCCCGATAACCCGAGACTCGCACCGCCACCCACGAGTCCGAAGACTCGGAAGGGTTAGAAGGATGTTGTGGAAACTACACAAGTATCACAAATAATTACAGAAATTAAACAGTTACAATATTAAGCAGGAAATAAATTAGTATTTTACATGGTCCACAATAGGAAGTAACAACAACAGTAGTCCACGACTAGTACAGAGACAAGAAAGAAAAGTACAGCTACACGGGACATACCCCGGCTCTGACCTCTGGCACTACCTCTGGGCACCCGCACCACGCTGCACCCCAGACGCGCTCCCCTGGGGCGGCGCCTCACCTGAAACACGGTGAAAACACGCAGGGAATGAGTCTCGGAACAAGACTCAGTAGGGATCACTCGAACCCTATCTCGTAAAACGGGAAACCACTACGCTAGCGGTAGGAGAGTACCTCGGAAAGGAAAGCCATGTACTCTACCAAATAAAGGTCCTACTGCACGCAAATCGGCACACGTGCCACGGTGAGACAACCGAAACTCAACAGTCGACCCGGCAAACCCGAAGGCCAAACACACGATTGACAGTCTGACACTCCGTACTCGACAGGAGTACCTCCCACTAGAAGCACAGTCGGTAGCGTCCCCGGACGACTTACACTGCACCGCAGGTGATCCGCCTGGCGTGGTAGCTCCTACCAAAGGCGCGAACACCGCACAAGTAACCACAAACAAGTGACTAGCTGGGGTCACGCCCGTCGACGTGGGTCCAACCGCCCCCAACCACGTGTGCACACACAGACCGCGCGTCCCTGGTCTGGTCCTCTGACCGGTTTTCCCATCAGCCGAACTCTGGCTGCAAGACGTGGGGCCCGACGGCAACCGGTCCACAAACCGCCTCTAAAGGTAAGCCCGTACACCACTCCCTGGTGCGACCGGTACCGCGTACTGGTAGGCTACGACTACTGGAGGGTCACTGAAGGAGTAGACTCTCAAGTCACGGAAAACGACGCCCGCATCCGACGACGCACGGGGACCACCCCACACACCGGCCCCATCGCACGGTGGCAACAGTCAGAATAAAAACGGGGTTGCAGCCCTCTCGGGGCAACCAGGCGCCTGACGGTCCACCCCGGTACCGTCACAAGGCTGTAACGGTCTAGGCGAGACCGTTACACACACACTTGGCGGTCTAACGCAGGCCGTTACATGGCTTAAGGAACGCAGAGGGTAACGCGCCTGGTCCAGCGCGTTACACGAATGTAACGCTCCTGGCCCAGCGCGTTACGCGAATGTAACGCTCCCGCCCTGGCGCGTTACACACGCCTCACGCTCCCCTCGAGAAAGCAAGATGTAACGCGCCTACCCCAGCGCGTTACACGAATGTAACGCGCCTACCCCAGCGCGTTACGCGCCCCTCACACCTGGGGTAACCCAGGGAGTAACGGCCACACCCCAGCGCGTCACTCGGATGTAACGCGCTCGCCCTGGCGCGTTACACACGCAGACCCCCAACGGTCAAAACCAACGGTCGGAAAGCCCCTGACGGCCCAGCCCAGGCACGTCACATACAAGTGGCGGTCAATCGTGGGACCGTCACAGTCCCTGACCCCCGAAGGCCAACCAAAGGGCATGTGACCGCCCCCCCGAGGCGCGTCACATCATGTGATGGTCCCTGGAAGGACCGTCACATGTGCCCGACGGCGAGAACGGTGGGAAAGCCTGTAATATCCCGGACCTTTCGGATCCTTCTTTGTGGGTCCCGGATCTGGTTTTCCGAGCGTTCAGCTCTGTCGTGTCGAAAATTTCGTTTCGAACATCTTTCGTGTTCGTATCGGCGCGATCCGGAGTCGTTTCGGAGGCCCCGAGGCGTTCCGTGGCTTTTCCGTGCGTGATTTCCGATTTCCCGCGCGGGTTTCGGCTTTTCTCTTCGGACGCTCGCTGCGGGTGAACCGGGCTGTTCACACGGGCACGAGTGGTACCGTTGCGATCGGTACGTTCCGAGGATCGTGGGGGTGTAATTTCCTAATTTTTGGAATTTTCTGGATTTTCCGGGTTTTTCTATAAAACCCTTTTTCTTTTCTCTCTTCCCCACCATCTTCTTCTTCCTCTCTTCTTCTTCCTCCTTCCTCCTCCACCGTGTCTCCCTCCCTCTCCCTCTCTTCCTCCCGGTTGGCCACGGCGAGCTCCCCTCCGGCTGCAGACGGCGGCGGGGCGACGGCGCGGTGACGTGGGCGGCGGCGAGGCGGTCGTGGGGGCGTGCGGCGAGCGTGGGAAGCTTAAGGAAGAACGAGGGTTTTCAAGCGTTCTTCGCGATTCGTGGACGATCCGGCGGAGCATTCACTCCATTGAGGTAGGGTGACGTTCCCTAGCTCTTCGCCGTTCTTTTCCGTGATTTGTAGGCCGCGGGGAGGCCGAGAGAGGCATGTTTGGGCATTTTTGGGGTTTTTCCATGTTTTGGGGTGAGCCGCCCGATCTATGGTTTTAGCCCATGGTTTTATGTTTTGGTGGCTTAGATGCATGCTAGGGGTCCCCAGGGGTCTTCCCCCTTGTTTTCCCCCTCTCCGGTGGAGGTACGGGGGCGTGGTTGGCGTTTTTGGGGTTTTCCCGCCGTAGCGTGCTCGGAGGCAAGCGACGGTCCTTCCAGTGACCGCCACTTGCATGTGACGCCCCTAGGCAGGAGCGTTACTTCTCCTGGGTGTTCAGAGGGCAGCGACGGCCCTACGACTGACCGCCGTTTGGAGCGTGACGCGCCAGGGTAGGGCCGTCACTAGCTTTCGACCGTTGGTTTTTGACCGTTGGGGGTCAGGCCATGTAACGCACCGAGCTAGGCGCGTTACATGCGTGTAACGCACTGGGGCAGGTGCGTTACTTCCTGTTGTTACCCCAGGTGGATGGGCCAAGTGACGCACTGGGCCCAGCGCGTTACTTACTAGTGACGTGCTGGGGCAGGCGCGTCACTTCCCTTCCCACCCCGAGTGTAAGGGCCATGTGACGCGCTGGTCTAGGCGCGTTACATGTGAGTAACGCACTGAGCCCGACGCGTTGCTTGCAAGCGACGCGCCGGGGTAGGCGCGTTACTTTCCCTGTGGTTTTGGAGGGTGTGGGGCGCCGTGTGACGGCCTGTCTCAGGCGCGTTACTTTCAAGCGACGCACTGGAGCAGGCGCGTCACTTCCCCTACCCCTCTGGCCGTGTGACGGTCTGCCTTAGACCGCCATTTTCAAGTGACGGCCCTAGAGTGGACCGCCATTTGGCTGTGACGGTCCAGGGTCGGACCGCCACTTCCTGGGTTGCCCCATGAGGGTGGCAACCTTGCTTTTCTCCGACCGTGGTCTCCGTGTGACGGGACTAGTGCGTGGGGTGATTCCCACACGTTGTCGGATTCGGACGTCGTTTTCCGTTGACTCGAGAGTCTACTCCTTCAGTGATCCTCCACTAGTCGTAGCCTACTAGTACGCGGGTGCTAGTCGCACCAGGGAGTGGTGTACGGGCCGACCTTTCGAGACGGTTTGTGGACCGGTTACCGTTGGGCCCCACGTCTTGCAGCCAGAGTCCGGCTGAGGGGAAAACCGGTCAGAGGGCCAGACCTGGGACGCGTGGTCTGTGTGTGCACACGTGGTTGGGGGCGGTTGGACCCACGTCGACGGGCGTGACCCCAGCTAGTCACTTGTTTGTGGTTACTTGTACGGTGTTTGCGCCTCGGGTAGGACCTACCACGTCAGGCGGTTCACCTGCGGTGCGGTGTAAGACGTCAGGGGACGCTACCGGCTGTGCTTCTAGTGGGTGGTACTCCTGTCGAGTACGGAGTGTCAGACTGTCAGTTGTGTGTTTCCGACCCTCGGGTTTTGGCGGTTCGACCGTTGAGTTTCGGTCTTCTCGTACCGTGGCACGTGTGTCGGTTTGCGTGCCGTAGGGTCTAGTTCTGTAGAGTGCAGGGCTTTCCTTTCCGGGATATCTTTCCTACCGCTAGAGTAGTGGTTTCTCGTTTTACGAGGTAGGGTTCGAATGATCCCTACTGAGTCTTGTTCCGAGACTCATTCCCTGCGTGTTTTCACCGTGTTTCAGGTGAGGCACCACCTTCGGGGAGCGCTTCAGGAGCGCAGTGTGGTGCGGGTGCCCAGAGATAGTGCCAGAGGTCAGAGCCGGGGGATGCCCCGTGTAGCTGTACTTTTCTTTCTTGTCACTGTACTAGTCGTGGACTACTGTTGCTGTTGTTGTTATTTTATTGTGGACCATGTAAATTGTTAATTTATTTTCTGCAATTATTTGTGATACTTGTGTAGCTTCCACACCATCCTTTTAACCCTTCCGAGTCTTCGGGCTCGTGGGTGGCGGTGCGAGTCTCGGGTTATCGGGCCTTCCCGGTAATCGGATTCTCGGGTCGTTACAGCTGGTATCAGAGCGCGGTTGTGGAATTACATGAGAATCATAGGTAATTGTAGTGGTCCACTAGTCCACAACGATGATGTACATGTGACGCTGGCATTGGGCACCGCGTGTTTTATTCTGACATTGCCGTTTCCGTGTTTTCTGTCTTGTGCTTCAGGAGCGAGGATGGCGCCGAGGAGGAGTTCTCGCTCTCAGCAGGGGCAGTCGGCTGAAGGTCAGGAGATCCAGCAGGGGGTCCAGAGGGACCAGGAGGAGCATAGCAGAGTTCCGGGAGCTACCGGGGCCGCGGATGCTGCGAGAGCTCCGGGGGCCGAGGATTTCTTCCGTGGCATGTACCATCTCATGTCTCAACAGTTTGGCGGAGAGGCTGCTGAGGGCTCGTTTGTCAGGGGTGGGCCAGGCCGAGCAGTGAGGGACTTCATGCAGTTCCATCCACCTTACTTTAGCGGCCAGGCAGACCCTGATGCGGCTCGTGATTGGCTTGATGAGATGGAGCGGGTGTTCAGTTCTGCGAAGAGTACTGCCGAGGACAGAGTGGTGTTGGCCTACAACCAGTTACAGGGTACGGCTCGGAGATGGTGGTCTTCCGAGTGGAAGACGTCCTTTCAGCTTCGTCCACTTGAGCAGATCGAGTGGGACGACTTTGTCAGTGCTTTCGAGCGTACGTACTGTCCAGATGTTGTTACTACGCAGCGGATGCGGGAGTTTCTGGAGCTGGTGCAGGGTGACATGTCCGTGTTGCAGTACAGGGCCCGATTTTGTCGAGCTGGGTCGGTACGCACCTCATATCATGGAGCATGAGAGGGTGAGGACGACGCAGTTTGTGCAGGGCTTGAGGCTGGAGCTAAGGCACCATTTGATCGCGAATGGGGCCACTGATCTAGAGACGGCGTCTCGTGTTGCGATTTCCTTGGAGATGGATATGCAGAGGACTCGAGGACCGATCAGCCAGGGGCAGTCTTTGTCAGGTCGCAGCCAGCAGTCGGCTACCCAGCAGCAGGGTTCCTTCCAGCATGCGATGAGTGGTTCAGGAGTGCCGGCACATGCAGCTTCGGTGACAGGATCTGCGTCCTTCGGCTCGAAGGTCAAGAAGTTCTTCAAGAAGGGGTTTGGCAAGAAGAAGTCCAGAGATCAGGGGCAGGCTTCATCGGGCAGTGTACAGCAGTCGATTCCTTTGCAGCGTCAGGGATCAGTGGGTGGATCACGAGGACCTTGTCCACGGTGTGGTGGGACCCACCCAGGCAGGCAGTGCACGGCGCCGATCATCTGTTTTCGGTGTGACCAGCCAGGGCACATGGCGCGTAACTGTCCTCAGAGGCCGCCGCAGCAGCAGCAGCAGCAGGGACAGTATCCGCCGCTACCCAGGTCAGCTAGCGTGGGAGGCAGGCAGAGGGCTCGTGGCCGGATCACGCACTTGACCAGGGCAGAGGCAGTGGCGTCGCAGCTCGTGGAAGGTACCGTTCAGATTTTGGGTTGTGCGGCTCGGGTTTTATTTGATTCTGGCGCGTCTCATTCGTTTATTTCGGAGGATTTCGCGTCGAGCGTCGAGGAGCCGGTGACCCAGTTGTCCTGTGATTTGGCAGTGGAGTTGCCTTCGGGTGACTTTATGGTCACTCCGTATTGCTTCGACCAGGTTCCGGTGTGGATCGATGGGCGGAGTATGCCAGGCAGGTTGTATGCGTTGCATCTTCGGGATTATGATGTGATTCTAGGCATGGATTGGCTCGAGACTCATGCAGCGGTGGTGGATTGTGGGATGAAGAGGGTCTACTTCCAGCATCCGAGCAAGAGGACCTTCTATTTCCAAGGTATCCGTTCCGCCTCTTCTCGATTCCTTATCTCTGCTATTCGAGCCCGTCGGTTGCTTGATTCTGGTTGTCAGGGTTTTCTCGCGTCAGTGGTTGTGTCTGACCGGATGGAGCCGGATGTCGGGGACATTGCGGTGGTGTGCGAGTTTCCCGATGTTTTTCCTGAGGAGTTGCCTGGATTACCTCCCCAGCGGGAGATCGATTTCGTGATCGAGGTTGTACCTGGTACGGGACCTTTGGCGAAGGCTCCCTACCGTATGGCCCCCGCTGAGTTGAGAGAGTTGCGGGCGCAGTTGCAGGAACTGCTGGCCAAGGAGTATATTCGTCCTAGCTTTTCCCCTTGGGGTGCGCCCGTGTTGTTCGTGAAGAAGAAGGACGGTAGTCTGCGGCTATGCATTGACTATCGGCAGCTGAATGACGTGACCATTAAGAACAAGTATCCGTTGCCGCGGATTGATGATTTGTTCGACCAGCTTCAGTCTGCGCGAGTGTTCTCGCGGATTGATTTGCGATCCGGTTACTATCAGCTGAGAATTCGCGAGTCCGATGTGGAGAAGATTGCGTTCAGTACGAGGTACGGGCATTATGAGTTTCTGGTGATGCCGTTTGGGCTCACCAATGCCCCAGCAGCCTTCATGGACTTGATGCAGAGGGTGTTTCATCCGTATTTGGACCAGTTCGTGGTCATCTTCGTGGATGACATCCTTGTTTATTCGCGGTCTGCTGAGGAGCATGCGTACCATTTGGGTGTGGTGCTGCAGACGTTGCGAGATCACTAGTTGTATGCGAAGCTCAGCAAGTGCGAGTTTTGGCTCAGTGAGGTGCACTTTCTGGGGCACGTGATTTCTGGTGATGGCATTTCCGTGGATCCCGCCAAGGTCGAGGCTGTGATGCAGTGGCCGAGGCCGAGGTCGGTGACGGAGATCCGGAGTTTCTTGGGGCTTGCGGGCTATTATCGTCGGTTTATCCAGGATTTTTCTCGCATTGCGACCCCGATGACTAGGCTCACGCGGAAGGATGTGCCTTTCGTTTGGTCCGAGGAGTGTGAGCAGAGCTTCAGTGAACTGAAGAGATTGCTCACCTCGGCTCCGGTGTTGGTTTTGCCTTCTGGATCGGGAGCTTTTGTGGTGTGTACAGATGCTTCCGGCGTCGGATTGGGTGCTGTCCTGATGCAGCATGGTAGAGTGGTGGCTTATGCATCTCGGCAGCTAAAGCCCCATGAGGAGAACTACCATACCCATGACCTTGAATTGGCAGCAGTGATCTTCGCGCTGAAGATCTGGAGGCATTATCTGTACGGTGAGAAGTTCGAGGTGTTCACTGACCATCAGAGCTTGAGGTACGTGTTCTCGCAGAAGGACCTGAACCTCAGGCAAAGGCGTTGGATGGAGTTTATGAAGGACTATGACTTCACCCTGTCTTATCAGCCGGGCAGGATGAATGTCGTCGCCGATGCCTTGAGTCGGAAGGTTGCGGTCAGTGCCTTGATGTTGAGGAGGTGGAGGCTCTGGGAACAAGTGCCCGAGGTATCTTTCAGGCTCAAGATTCCCCAGGAGCCAGGGTTGGCAGTGCTTGCGAGTCTGACTGTCACTCCTGCTATCCGTCGTCAGGTGACAGAGGCTCAGCATGCGGACCCTGAGTTGCCCCGGATTCTGGCTATGGCTGACGTAGAGCTTGGCGAGGACGGTGCTGCGAGGTTTCGTGGCAGGCTGTACGTCCCAGCCGAGGAGCAGGTTCGTCGTGCGGTGTTACGCGAGGCTCATGGGAGCAGGTACACTGTACACCCGGGTGCGACGAAGATGTATCGGAACTTGCGGAGGCAGTTCTAGTGGCCTGGCATGAAGAGAGATGTCGCAGAATTTGTGGCCAGGTGCCTGATCTGTCAGCAGGTGAAGGCGGAGCATCAGCGACCAGGAGGTACTCTCCAGCCCTTAGATGTTCCTGCTTGGAAGTGGGACCATGTGACCACAGATTTTGTGGTGGGGTTGCCAAGGACCCCGAGTGGGCAGGACAGTATTTGGTTGCTGGTGGATCGGCTGACGAAGGTGACGCGGTTGTTACCGGTCAAGGTCAGCTGGAGCGTGTCTAAGTTGGCTCGTTTGTATGTGGAGCGGATCGTTCCGTTGCATGGGATTCCCATTTCGATTGTGTCGGATCGGGATCCGCGCTTCACTTCTGGATTCTGGAGGAGTTTCCAGCGAGCTCTTGGCACGGAGTTGGCATTTAGCTCGGTATATCATCCTCAGTCAGATGGTCAGTCTGAGAGGACCATTCAGACTTTGGAGGACATGCTGAGATCCTGCTGCCTGGAGTGGCAGGGGAGTTGGATTCATCACCTACCGTTGGTGGAGTTTGCCTATAACAACAGCTATCATTCGAGCATCGGCATGGCTCCCTATGAGGCTTTGTATGGGCGTCCTTGTCGGACTCCACTTGATTGGTTTGAGGTGGGTGAGCGTGTTTTGACGGGACCGGAAATGGTGCAGCAATGTGTGGATGTTGTGCACCTGGTTCGTCAGAACATGTTGGCGGCCCAGAGTCGGCAGAAGAGCTATGCTGACCGTAGGCGGCAGCCCCTCGAGTTCGCCGTGGGCGATCATGTGTTCTTGAGAGTTTCTCCGATGAAGGGGGTGATGCGTTTTGGACGGCGTGGGAAGCTGAGTCCCCGCTATATTGGTCCTTTCGCGATTGTGGAGCGCATCGGTGAGGTTGCTTACCGGTTGCAGTTGCCTCCTGAGTTGGCGTCGGTGCATGACGTGTTCCACGTCTCGATGTTGCGGAAGTATATGCCCGATGACTCTCATGTGCTCGAGTTTTCCGTTTGGCCTGAGGTGACTCCAGATCTTTCTCTCCCAGAGTTTCCGATCCGCGTGGAGGATAGGCGAGAGCAGCGCCTGCGGAACAAGGTCATTCCCTTAGTGAAGGTCGTGTGGCTACGACACTCTGGTGGTGAGGCTTCGTGGGAACGTGAGGACGAGATGCGTCAGCAGTTCCCGTATCTGTTTGAGTGAGTCTTCCTCTTCTTTCCCCTTTGGTTGTTCTCAATTTCGAGGACGAAATTCCTTAAGGGGGGAGGGCTGTAATATCCCGGACCTTTCGGATCCTTCTTTGTGGGTCCCGGATCTGGTTTTCGGAGCGTTCGGCTCTGTCGTGTCCGAAATTTCGTTTCGGACATCTTTCGTGTTCGGATCGGCGCGATCCGGAGTCGTTTCGGAGGCCCGGAGGCGTTCCGCGGCTTTTCCGTGCGTGATTTCCGATTTCCGACGCGGGTTTCGGCTTTTCTCTTCGGACGCTCGCTGCGGGTGAACCGGGCTGTTCACACGGGCACGAGTGGTACCGTTGCGATCGGTACGTTCCGAGGATCGTGGGGGTGTAATTTCCTAATTTTTGGAATTTTCCAGATTTTCCGGATTTTTCTATAAAACCCTTTTTCTTTTCTCTCTTCCCCACCATCTTCTTCTTCCTCTCTTCTTCTTCCTCCTTCCTCCTCCACCGTGTCTCCCTCCCTCTCCCTCTCTTCCTCCCGGTTGGCCACGGCGAGCTCCCCTCCGGCTGCAGACGGCGGCGGGGCGACGGCGCGGTGACGTGGGCGGCGGCGAGGCGGTCGTGGGGGCGTGCGGCGAGCGTGGGAAGCTTAAGGAAGAACGAGGGTTTTCAAGCGTTCTTCGCGATTCGTGGACGATCCGGCGGAGCATTCACTCCATTGAGGTAGGGTGACGTTCCCTAGCTCTTCGCCGTTCTTTTCCGTGGTTTGTAGGCCGCGGGGAGGCCGAGAGAGGCATGTTTGGGCATTTTTGGGGTTTTTCCATGTTTTGGGGTGAGCCGCCCGATCTATGGTTTTAGCCCATGGTTTTATGTTTTGGTGGCTTAGATGCATGCTAGGGGTCCCCAGGGGTCTTCCCCCTTGTTTTTCCCCTCTCCAGTGGAGGTACGGGGGCGTGGTTGGCGTTTTTGGGGTTTTCCCGCCGTAGCGTGCTCGGAGGCAAGCGACGGTCCTTCCAGTGACCGCCACTTGCATGTGACGCCCCTAGGCAGGAGCGTTACTTCTCCTGGGTGTTCAGAGGGCAGCGACGGCCCTACGACTGACCGCCGTTTGGAGCGTGACGCGCCAGGGTAGGGCCGTCACTAGCTTTCGACCGTTGGTTTTTGACCGTTGGGGGTCAGGCCATGTAACGCACCGAGCTAGGCGCGTTACATGCGTGTAACGCACTGGGGCAGGTGCGTTACTTCCTGTTGTTACCCCAGGTGGATGGGCCAAGTGACGCACTGGGCCCAGCGCGTTACTTACTAGTGACGCGCTGGGGCAGGCGCGTCACTTCCCTTCCCACCCCGAGTGTAAGGGCCATGTGACGCGCTGGTCTAGGCGCGTTACATGTGAGTAACGCACTGAGCCCGACGCGTTGCTTGCAAGCGACGCGCCGGGGTAGGCGCGTTACTTTCCCTGTGGTTTTGGAGGGTGTGGGGCGCCGTGTGACGGCCTGTCTCAGGCGCGTTACTTTCAAGCGACGCACTGGAGCAGGCGCGTCACTTCCCCTACCCCTCTGGCCGTGTGACGGTCTGCCTTAGACCGCCATTTTCAAGTGACGGCCCTAGAGTGGACCGCCATTTGGCTGTGACGGTCCAGGGTCGGACCGCCACTTCCTGGGTTGCCCCATGAGGGTGGCAACCTTGCTTTTCTCCGACCGTGGTCTCCGTGTGACGGGACTAGTGCGTGGGGTGATTCCCACACGTTGTCGGATTCGGACGTCGTTTTCCGTTGACTCGAGAGTCTACTCCTTCAGTGACCCTCCACTAGTCGTAGCCTACTAGTACGCGGGTGCTAGTCGCACCAGGGAGTGGTGTACGGGCCGACCTTTCGAGACGGTTTGTGGACCGGTTACCGTTGGGCCCCACGTCTTGCAGCCAGAGTCCGGCTGAGGGGAAAACCGGTCAGAGGGCCAGACCTGGGACGCGTGGTCTGTGTGTGCACACGTGGTTGGGGGCGGTTGGACCCACGTCGACGGGCGTGACCCCAGCTAGTCACTTGTTTGTGGTTACTTGTACGGTGTTTGCGCCTCGGGTAGGACCTACCACGTCAGGCGGTTCACCTGCGGTGCGGTGTAAGACGTCAGGGGACGCTACCGGCTGTGCTTCTAGTGGGTGGTACTCCTGTCGAGTACGGAGTGTCAGACTGTCAGTTGTGTGTTTCCGACCCTCGGGTTTTGGCGGTTCGACCGTTGAGTTTCGGTCTTCTCGTACCGTGGCACGTGTGTCGGTTTGCGTGCCGTAGGGTCTAGTTCTGTAGAGTGCAGGGCTTTCCTTTCCGGGGTATCTTTCCTACCGCTAGAGTAGTGGTTTCTCGTTTTACGAGGTAGGGTTCGAATGATCCCTACTGAGTCTTGTTTCGAGACTCATTCCCTGCGTGTTTTCACCGTGTTTCAGGTGAGGCACCACCTTCGGGGAGCGCGTCAGGAGCGCAGCGTGGTGCGGGTGCCCAGAGATAGTGCCAGAGGTCAGAGCCGGGGGATGCCCCGTGTAGCTGTACTTTTCTTTCTTGTCACTGTACTAGTCGTGGACTACTGTTGCTGTTGTTGTTATTTTATTGTGGACCATGTAAATTGTTAATTTATTTTCTGCAATTATTTGTGATACTTGTGTAGCTTCCACACCATCCTTTTAACCCTTCCGAGTCTTCGGGCTCGTGGGTGGCGGTGCGAGTCTCGGGTTATCGGGCCTTCCCGGTAATCGGATTCTCGGGTCGTTACAAAGCCCAAAAACTTCAACCACGTCCCCATGCCTCCACCGGAGAGGGGGAAATCAAAGGGGAAGACCCCTGGGGACCCCTAGCATAATTCTAGGCCATCAAAACGCGAAGTCATGCATCAAATCCATAGATCGGGCGAGCTCTCCCCAAATCATGGAAAAACCCCAACATGCTCAATCACACCCCTCTCGGCCTCCCCTCGGCCTATAAACCACGAAAATGAACGGCGGGGAGCTAGGGAACGTCACCCTACCTTAATGGAGCAAATGCTCCGCCGGATCGTCCACGAACGCAAGAAATCGCTTTGGAAAACCCTCGTTCTTCAGGCTTCCCACGAGCACCGCACGTCCCCACGATCGCCTCGCCGCCGCCCACGTCATCGCGCCGTCGCCCCGCCGCTGTCTGCAGCCGGAGAGGAGATCGCCGCGGTCGAATGGGAGGAAGAGAGGGAGAGGGAGAGGTCACGGTGGGGAGGAAGGAAGGAAGAAGAAGAAGAAGAGGGTGGGGAGAGAGAGAAAAATGGGATATTTATAGAAAATTCGAAAATTCTGGAAAATACCAAAAAATAGAAAATTATATTTCTGGAATCCTCGGGACGCACCGATCGCAACGGTACCACTCGTGCCTAGGTGAACGGTCTGGTTCACCCGCAGCGAGGTTCCGAAGGAATTGCCGAAACACACACCGGAAATCGGAAAGCACGCGCGGAAAAGCCGCGGAACGCCTCCGGGCCTCCGAAACGACTCCGGATCGTGCCGATCCAAACACGGAAGATGTCCAAAATAAAATTTTGGACACAACAGAGCCGGACGCTCCGAGAAACCAGATCTGGGACCCACGAAGAAGGATCCGAAAGGTCCGGGATATTACAGCCCTCCCCCCTTAAAGGAATTTCGTCCTCGAAATTGAGAACAACCCAAGGGGAAAGGAGAGGAAAACTCACTCAAACAGGTAAGGGAACTACTGACGCATCTCGTCCTCACGTTCCCAAGAAGCCTCACCACCAAAGTGCCGCTGCCACACCACCTTTACCAAGGGGATGACCTTGTTCTGCAGGCGCTGCTCTCGCCTATCCTCCACGCGGATCGGAAACTCTGGGAGAGAGAGATCTGGAGGCACCTCAGGCCAAACAGAAATCTTGAGCACATGAGAGTCATCGGGCATATACTTCCGCAACATCGAGACGTGGAACACGTCATGCACCGACGCCAACTCAAGGGGTAACTGCAACCGGTAAGCAACCTCACCGATGCGCTCCAAGATCACAAAAGGACCAATGTAGCGGGGACTCAGCTTCCCACGCCATCCAAAACGCATCACCCCCTTCATCGGAGAAACTCTCAAGAACACACGATCGCCCACGGCGAACTCGAGGGGCTGCCTCCTACGGTCAGCATAGCTCTTCTGCCGACTCTGGGCCGCCAACATGTTCTGACGAACCACATGCACAACGTCCACACATTGCTGCACCAACTCTGGTCCCGTCAAAACACGCTCACCCACCTCAAACCAATCAAGTGGAGTCCGGCAAGGACGCCCATACAGAGCCTCATAGGGAGCCATACCAATGCTCGAATGATAGCTGTTGTTATAGGTAAACTCCACTAATGGTAGGTGATGAATCGAACTCCCCTGTCACTCCAGGCAGTAGGATCTCAGCATGTCCTCCAAAGTCTGAATGGTCCTCTCAGACTGACCATCAGACTGAGGATGATACGCCGAGCTAAATGCCAACCCCGTGCCAAGAGCTCGCTGGAAACTCCTCCAGAATCCAGAAGTGAAGCGCGGATCCCGATCTGACACGATCGAAACAAGAATCCCATGCAACGGCACGATCCGCTCCACATACAAACGAGCCAACTTGGACGCGCTCCAACTGACTTTGACCGGTAACAACTAAGTCACCTTCGTCAGCCTATCCACCAGCAACCAAATACTGTCCTGCCCACCCGGGGTCCTCGGCAACCCCACCACAAAATCCGTGGTCACGTGGTCCCACTTCCACGCAGGAACATCCAAGGGCTGGAGAGTACCTCCTGGTCGTTGATGCTCCGCCTTCACCAGCTGACAGATCAGGCACCTGGCCACAAATTCTGCGACATCTCTCTTCATGCCAGGCCACCAGAACTGTCTCCGCAAGTTCCGATACATTTTTGTCGCACCCAGGTGTACGGTGTACCTGCTCCCATGAGTCTTGCGCAACACCGCACGACGAATCTGCTCCTCCGCTGGGACGTACAGCCTGCCACGAAACCTCGCAGCACCGTCCTTGCCGAGTTTCACATCAACCATCGCCAGAATCTGGGGCAACTCAGGGTCCGCATGCTGAGCCTCTGTCACCTGATGATGGATAGCAGGAGTGACAGTCAGACTCGCAAGCACTGCCAACCCTGGCTCCTGGGGAATCTTGAGCCTGAAAGATACTTCGGGCACTTGTTCCCAGATCCTCCACTTCCTCAACATCATGGCACTGACCGTGACATTCCGACTCAGGGCATCGGCGACGACATTCATCCTGCCGGCTGATAAGACAGTGTGACGTCATAATCCTTCATGAATTCCATCCAACGCCTTTGCTTGAGGTTCAGGTCCCTCTGCGAGAACACGTACCTCAAACTCTGATGGTCAGTGAACACCTCAAACTTCTCGCCGTACAGATAATGCCTCTAGATCTTCAGCGCGAAGATCACCGCCGCCAACTCAAAGTCATGGGTAGGGTAGTTCTCCTCGTGGGACTTTAACTGTCGAGATGCATAAGCCACCACTCTACCATGCTGCATCAACACAGCTCCCAATCCAACGCCGGAATCATCTGTACACACCACGAAACCTCCCGATCCAGAAGCCAAAACCAACACCGGAGCCGAGGTGAGCAATCTCTTCAGTTCCCTGAAGCTCTGCTCACACTCCTTAGACCAGATGAAAGGCACATCCTTCCGCGTGAGTCTAGTCATCGGGGCCGCAATGCGAGAAAAATCCTGGATAAACCGGCGATAATAGCCCGCAAGCCCCAAGAAACTCCGGATCTCCGTCACCGACCTCGGCCTCGACCACTGCATTACTGTCTCGACCTTGGCGGGGTCCACGGAAATATCATCACCAGAAATAACGTGCCCCAGAAAGTGTGTTGGGTTCGGTGCAGTATTCAGAGGGGGGGGTGAATGAAAATAACCCTTTAAAAACCTTTCGCCCAATTAAAATTTCGCTCACTGAAATGCTAGTTTGCAAACTAAACAAACTTAAAGGCTAGATGGCAGTTGTGGAACTAACCAAACACACAGTGAGATCACTGGAGAGCTAGCAAGACAGATTTAGTCAATCTATAAACTAATAAAACTTCTGCTCAACCAGACGCCAAACACAAGGAGCGCCCCTATGCAATCACCTAGCGGAAGCACAAATAGACAAATCAAACCACAGTGCAAAAGGGGTTTTTAGGTGGTTCGGTCCAGCAGACCTACATCCACCCCACACTCAAACCGAGTGTGGCTTCCACTAGCTCACGCTAGAAACAGCAGACTCAGTCTGCAACAAGTGCTGCCACACAGCTTGACCAGGGGAACAGCCTCCCCTCTTCCTCCCAACCGGAGGGAACCACTAGTGACACCAGTCACTAGCAAACCAGAGACACACGGTCTCTCTTCCTCCAGACCCGGAGGGAACCCCTGGACTTGAATCCACAAGCCCAGAACCGGAGATCAGATCTCCCTTCCTCCAAACCGGAGGGAACCCACAAGTAGCACCCAGCTACTTGCAACCGGAGATAGCAATCTCCCTTCTCCTGAACTAACAGGAGGAAGCCTGACCTCACTACTGAGGATCGGAAGAACACAGATAACCAAATGAAACAGGAAAAATAAGAAACGAAAAATACACAGCGATCAGAAAGCTGTAAAGACAAATAACACAAATGTGGCTCGCATGGAGCTGCCTGGCCTGGATTTGATCCACGGTCCAGTAGTCAGATCTTCAGGTAAGCTTCTTTCTTCTTCTCCACGAGCTCTCTCGTTCACTCTCTATCTCTCTTTCTCTTTCTTCTGCTCTCCTAATCTCTCACTCTCTGCTGCACTTCTTCTTCTTCACTCTTTCTTCTTTCTTCACACGAGCACTATCTCTCTCTCTTCTTCTCCTTCTGCTCTTCTTCTTTCTCTTTTCTTTTTCTCTGGATCGTGGCTCTCTATATGGACTTTTATTCTTGCCAACTCGATCGCACTTCTTCAGTGGAAGAAGGCTCATATATATAGCAGCAGCAGCAGCAGCATCAGCCCCAACGTGTGACCTCCACATTTCCAGCCCTAAGAATTCGGACCACGTGGCAGTCTCTCAGCAGGCTTCATTCTAGCCTCGGATCACGTGCTACCAGTCACTGGGGAATATTTCTTCCTCGGACCTGCAAAGAGATGAAAAGCCATTAAAACTGAGGGCCACAATAACTAGATCTGCACGAAGTATGTAGTAGCAATACTAGATGCACTGAGAACGACACGAGATACACAAGGTGAATACATCACGAAGTAAGGAAAGAATGACACGAGATACATTGTGACAGAACAGACACAACAAAGAGAACGACACGAAGTGAGGTTATAAAACAACACGAGGTAATAAGAAGAACGACACGAGATACATACGATGACTACATCACGAAGTAAAGAAAATGACACGACGTAATAAACAGCAAAGAGACCGGCACGAGAACAACATGGACTGGCAACGGAAACCGACACGAAGTGGTTGCAAACAAGCAAGACACGAGGTCTACGTAAAGCAACACGAAGTGTGGTCTTAGCACAAGAAAGACACGAAGTCTAGAAAACACGACACAACACACAGTAAAGAGAACGACACGTGCTGACAACAGACACGAAGACGAGAACAGAAACCAACACGAAGTATGGTTTCAACACAAGAAAGACACGAGGTGAAACAACACGGACTGTCAACGACACGAAGTGAAGTTGACACGAAGTGAAAACAACACTAATACGATGAGAACAGAAATCAACACGTAGTGAAACAACACGAAGACAGAACAGTAATTGACATGGGTTGAAAACAACACGAAGTGAAAACAACACTAAGACGATGAGAACAGCACGAGGTGAAGCGACACGGGGTTCACTGGGAAACGACTCGAAGTTCATCAGAACAAATCGAGCTGCTACAGTAAACAACACGGAGACACGAAAGCGAACATAAAGAGGATGACACGAAGACAGAAGATGCCACGGCTATCACAACACGTGATGAAGCAGTGGGACCACAAAGAAACGACACGAGGAACAACAGTAAGTGACACGAAGTTAAACAAGCAGACATAAACGATGACACGAGATACAACTAGAAGACAGAGAGAAGCGACACGAAGCTCACACAGAAAACGACACGGGTTACACAGACAGACTCGACTTGATTAGAGAAGAAGTACACGACGTAAGACTAACACGAAGTGTGTTAAGTCAACACGAGGACAGAAGACACAAATGCAGAAACATCATGAAGACTTAAAACATAAATTTAACACGAAAACGTAAACACAACACGAAGACATAAACACTAAAACAACACGAAGACGATGGATGCTACAGTGCAATGTCTAGACATGAAATCCAATGCTAACGGCTGTACAGACTTGAAGATTTGAGCTTTGCAGCAATGTACAGACTTGGAGAACAGTCCAATGTATGGACTTGATGCCCAAAGGCGATGACAGTGAATCAGTGTATAGACTTCAAGGTTCATTGAAGAATGTACATACATCAAGGATGCTTCAAGCCAGTGTATAGACTTAGCTATGAGTGTGGGCTGTACAGTCTTTAGGCTAAAGCGTGTCAACACTGAGAATGTATAGGCTTCATGAAATGCATACTACAGTGATGTATAGACTTAGACGCAACATGCTATGCAATGTACATACTTGATGTAATGCATGCCGATGTACAGACTTCAGTTGAAGTCAACCGAAGAGTGTATATACTTTATGAATGCATATGCCAAGACCAATGTACAAACTTGATCAGAATGTTTAGACTTCGCATGAACAGTCGATGTGTATGTCCAGACAAAGCTGACAGAGTTTACACTTGAACAAGTAATGCATGTGAAAGCTTTATGCAGGAGATAAACAGTCTGAACTTCAATTGCAATGACTTACACAACAAGATGACTCACAGTAATTAACATCAAACACCAATCATCAAAACCAAATCAATCATCAAAACCACAGCAATGAATGCTTTATGCATCAGTTTAACATGTAGCATGACTGAACATCAAATATGTTAATCTAAACTGAGCAGCAAGATGACTGAACATTTGATTAACTCACATCAACAACCAATCATCAAAACCAAATCAATCATCAAAACCATCATCAAAACCACAGGGGCACAACAATCTCCCCCTTTTTTATGATGGCAACACACTTTCAATATATTGAGTCATTCTGATGATGTGAGGCATTCTGAAGACTCAAATTATTCTCCCCCTTTGACTTCATCAAAAAGAAAATAATTTGAGAAATTAAAGCATGTATAAAAGTTCAGTCAAATTCTCCCCCTTGCAAGAACATGATTCTCCCCCTTTAATAGTTTCAGCAAAAGCATGAATTAGAGAAGATCAAAAGAAATCTGCATGCACTGATTGAATGATATTCTCTCTCTTTGGCAAACAATCTCCTCCTTTGGTGTAATCAAAATAAACCATGGGAAGGGTTAAATGCAAAAATGCAGATGCAACAAGAAATGCAATACTCCCCCCTGAGTATATGAATGCAAGGTCACAAATGATATGAACATGATTCAGCATGACAAGGAATGCTCCCCCTGAAGAGATGCCAATTGATATGCAAGTGATGCATGACATGGAAGCTCCCCCTCAATAAGTGGACTCTTATGAGAAGGAGACCACAGGGGCAAACAAGAGAAGTTCAGGTTAATGAGTCAATACCATGAGCAGAAGAGTTTCAATTAACAGATTTTTCAAGGATGCTCCAAACACAAGAAGTTCAGCCTGATTTTCAAAGAGATATCAATCTCATAAATCTAAAGCATAAGTTTTCAAAGTCTTCTATCATAAGGGCTTATGAATGACATTTATTGAACAGCATGGTTTAAACATGATGTATGCAGAGTTTATCAATAAAATTCTATATTGATATCTAAAACCATGGTTTAATAAATATGAACCAAGCCCTCATATTTATCTTGATAAATCTCCCTTTCTCTTACACCATCAAACTTATTGACTTCTTTCGCAATTACATGCATCTGTATTGAAATCAAGCAATTATGAAGTCATATGATTTTGTCTAGGGTTGTAGCAATTTGATTTTGGCATCAATATTCAGATATTTCAATTTATTCAACAATTTTCCTTGCTACAAATTTTACGTGCACTCTAGTTCAGTACACACCTTGTAACTAGAGGATATACCTTGATCAGAGGCCAATATCCCTAAGCCCTTAGTGTGACTAACTGTCATGCCTTATGTGAACAGAGTTAGCATTTACACATCATGACACACTACAACTCAATTTTTAATGAGTGAATTGTATTTCTCAGTGTGCATGCCATTGCTCTGCCTGATTTTCAATGAATTCTTACAGAGTTAACTAAGGCACCTCATGACACAATCCTTTGGACATGTGTTTCTCAGTGACCAAGGTCATTGCTCTGACAATTACTTTACCCTTTAGACAATTCAGAAACATTCATTTGCTTCAAAACAATATTAATCTCATGTACTTAACCAAATAAAGTCATGTATTCAAAAGTGCAGATTTCAGAAGTTTTTGCAAGACATAGCATGAAACAGTTGGTTAAGATTTATTAAACATGATTCAGATATGTTAAGAGATTTTGAAGTTAAACTCCATGAATACATTAAGCTTAAACCACATGAGTTATTTCAGACATTCATAAAAGCGTATAATAGAAGATTTCTAGTTCAAGATTATTTTTTTTTGATTTATGATCGAGATAGCCCATTGAAATCTTCATGAAGGACTAAAATAATTCTGATATCAAATGATACCAATTGTTACCAATTGATAGGAGAGATTTAGAAGCTCAGCGTTTTCAAATTATGATCACGGTTTGGTCAAATAGAATCAATGAAAGGGATATACACACAAGGCAAGATATCAGGAGGTCAGGCAAGTTCCAGGATGTTCAAAGTTTACATGCAATGAACTCTGACATAAATGTATGCACATGACTGCTTTCATGCATTGTATTGACTCCTCCTGACACTATGCATTCAATTATCCTTTTTGGTATTTTCAATGCAGTAAAATGCAATGCAATTAACTATATGCATGCAAAGACTCAACACTGAATGCTATGCAAGGACATGCAATTAACTCCCCCTGAAAGCATGCAATGTTTGCACTGAAAACTGAACATATGATTTTGATTCATGCATATTCAGACTGTCCTAACCAGCAAGGTGACCCATGGTACTAGGCGGAGCACTTGGTCTAAAAGACCATCTCACACATAGTAAGAACCTCCAGACAGACTTCCCTGCCTTTTGATACCTTACCATTTATATACCATTGTGGTCAACCATGATAATTCAACATGGGCAACATGCATGGATCGAATTTCAGCTAATCAGATTTTTCAGAATGCAATGGACAGATTTTCAATGAGCAATGCATCAGACAAATTTCAAGCCTCATACATATGCAGTTTTGATTTTTCAGAATGCAATTTGTTTTCAGAGTTTATGCATTTCAACAATTACCAAACAACTACAAGTGGCAGATTTTGTAGAATACATCAAATCAGATGTGCAATTAATTTCAAAATGAGAAATGCAGAGAGATTACCTGAACAGTGTGGAGTGGGGCTTTCATTCTTGAGTGCCTTGGATCATTACCCCTTTTATTCCAGTCCCAAGGCACACCTGCAAAACAAAGTTTATTTTGCACAAACAGGTACCCAAGAAGTCTTGGGTCCTGACATGACATTATCACTCCTAGCAGGTTTTCTCAGCACATTTTTAACTTGATAGCCATTAAATTTCATCAGAGGATGACTATCCATCAAATGTCCAGATTTGCCATAATGATGGCAAGAGACAGCAGTTTTCAAATCTGATTTATGCACATACTTGTCAGCATGAATTCTATGTGCATACACATGAGGATTTCTGTTAACAGAATGAAAATTCTGTTTACCAAAACCAGTTTGGCTTTGGTATCCTGCCAGCCAACAGGTTGTAGCCCTATGACCTGGCTTCCCATAGTTAATACATGCAGGAATCTTTTCCTTAAAAATAGATTTATTTATGCCAAGACAATTTCTATTTTCAAGGAATTTATCAAATTTGGAATTAAAAAGTTTTCCCTGAGCATACCAGCAGTCCTTGACTGCATGCCCACACTTGTCACATTCAAAACACATTGGGTGCTTACCTCTTGAACCATTATATCCCCATGAAGTCCTAAACCAACACTCAACAGCTTTATGACCACGTTTGTTACAATTATAACAAATGATGTGTTGGTTTGAAGCATACATGTTTCTTTTGGGGTGATGATGAACAGAAGACCTAGCATGCATTTTATCATCTTGTTTCATGATGAGACAGGCATCCATGAAATGACCATGCCTACCACAGTAATGACAAGATGTATCAGACTTCCTAGTGGCATGATTTTTACCAAATGAATTTCTCGAATGCACTGTTTCACTTGCATGTCCATCTTCAATCAACAATCTGCAATCATCCATTACATGGCCTACCTTGCCACAATAATGGCATGAAACACTCTTATCAGATCCATCCGGATAATTAATTGAGCTATGAGCAGTATGCATTGAGTCATCAGATGCAGTATAGGTAGTAGATTTAAAGACACAAGTAGGGACATGTTTATCCTTGTTTTTCTTACCATTTTTGCTCATTTGTTTACCCTTGTTCACAACTTTTATTTGTTCTTCATTTTTCTGGGCCTTGAATTGGAAAACAGATGATGTAGTTGTTTTAGGAGGCCCAGAGCAGCTTGCAATGTCAGAGCTGCGAACAAAAGTAGTGTACAACTTTTTCTTAACAGATTTTTCAATTTGGGATTTGCATCCTTGCTCTCCACTTGATTTACTGGCGTTATCACACAAAGGAATATTCATTTTCTCTTTTCCCTTGATAGATTTAGACATGGAACGAACAAGTTTACTTATTTCAGATTGGAGAGAACAAATTTTGAGTTCTGAATTAGTTATGTCTTCCTCACATGTGATAATTTGTCTCTGCATGACATCATTCAAATTTTTAACTATTTCTAGTTCCTGTTTCAGTTTCAATTCATTCTCAGATTGAATTTCCTTATCAGCAGATTTTTCTTTTTCAAATGACAACCATTTTTCAGAAAAGACAGTATTAAGAACCATTAGCCTTTTATTCTGATCTTTTAGATGAGAATTTTCTTCAATCATCTTATTTTCAAATTCTTCTTTCAATTTCAGTTCAGATTTTAGATTTTCATTTTCAGCCTTTAGACTTGTGATTTCCGCATTTTTCTCTTTTCTTAATTTTCTCTTTTCTGACTTAACTCTTTCATATTTTTTAAGTAGATGCTCATGCATGGCAACTAAATCATCATGACTAATATCATCGGTCTCAGAGTTTACCTGGGATGAGGACTCATCTGATTGATCACTCCTTCTTGCCATGAGACATTCTTCTCCCTGTTCCACGTGTGTTGTAGTCACTCTATCAAACATTTCCTTTGCAGTGCTACAATCTGAGAAAGAGGAAAAATCATCAGAACCGATTGCAGCCTTCATTAAATTTAGAGCTCTCACATTATCATCATTTTTCAACTTGTGGACATGAGTCCACTTGGACTTATCCTTAGGAAGTTCATGTGGACTGTGAGAGATAACCTTCCACAATTGTGGATTAATAGAGTTAGCATGCTTGTGCATACGATATAGCCAGAATTGAATATTTGAACTACTGAATAGTGGAGGATGAGCCATGACAGCACAACAGATTATTGCAACAGGAATATTGATGCACTAAAAGCAAATTAGCACCTAAGACCGCAAGATCGATCTGCAGGTCGCTGGACCTTGTATGCAGACACCGCTCTGATACCAATTGTTGGGTTCGGTGCAGTATTCAGAGGGGGGGGTGAATGAAAATAACCTCTTAAAAACCTTTCGCCCAATTAAAATTTCGCTCACTGAAATGCTAGTTTGCAAACTAAACAAACTTAAAGGCTAGATGGCAGTTGTGGAACTAACCAAACACAAAGTGAGGTCACTAGGGGGCTAACCAGACAGATTTAGTCAATCTGAAAACTAATTAACTCTTCTGCTCAACCAGAAGGCAAACACAAGGAGCGCCCCTATACAATCACCTAGCGAAAGCACAAAAAGACAATCACACCACTGCACAATAGACTTTTAGGTGGTTCGGTCCAGCAGACCTACATCCACCCCACACTCAACCCGAGTGTGGCTTCCACTAGCTCACGCTAGAAACCGCAGACTCAGTCTGCAACAGGTGCTGCCACACAGCTTGACCAGGGGAACAACCTCCCCTCTTCCTCCCAACCGGAGGGAACCACTAGTGACACCAGTCACTAGCAAACCAGAGACGCAAGTCTCTCTTCCTCCAGACCGGAGGGTACACCTAGTCTTGCAACCCACAAGACTAGAACCGGAGGACCAATCCTCCCTTCCTCCAAAACTGGAGGGAACCAACTGGTGACTTCTAGTCACCAGCAAACCAGAGGTCGAAGACCTCTCTTCCTCCAGACCAGGAGGGACCCCTGGACTTGCAATCCACAAGCCCAGAACCGGAGATCAGATCTCCCTTCCTCCAAACCGGAGGGAACCCACAAGTAGCACCCAGCTACTTGCAACCGGAGATAGCAATCTCCCTTCTCCTAAACTAACAGGAGGAACCCCGACCTCACTACTGAGGATCGGAAGAACACAGATAACCAAATGAAATAGGAAAAATAAGAAACGAAAAATACACAGCGATCAGAAAGCTGTAAAGACAAATAACACAAATGTGGCTCGCATGGAGCTGCCTGGCCTGGATTTGATCCACGGTCCAGTAGTCAGATCTTCATGTAAGCTTCTTTCTTCTTCTCCACGAGCTCTCTTGTTCACTCTCTATCTCTCTTTCTCTTTCTTCTGCTCTCCTAATCTCTCACTCTCTGCTGCACTTCTTCTTCTTCACTCTTTCTTCTTTCTTCACACGAGCACTATCTCTCTCTCTTCTTCTCCTTCTGCTCTTCTTCTTTCTCTTTTCTTTTTCTCTGGATCGTGGCTCTCTATATGGACTTTTCTGCTTGCCAACTCGATCGCACTTCTTCAGTGGAAGAAGGCTCATATATATAGCAGCAGCATCATCATCATCAGCCCCAACGTGTGACCTCCACATTTCCAGCCCTAAGAATTCGGACCACGTGGCAGTCTCTCAGCAGGCTTCATTCCAGCCTCGGATCACGTGCTACCAGTCACTGGGGAATATTTCTTCCTCGGACCTGCAAAGAGATGAAAAGCCATTAAAACTGAGGGCCACAATAACTAGATCTGCACGAAGTATGTAGTAGCAATACTAGATGCACTGAGAACGACACGAGATACACAAGGTGAATACAGCACGAAGTAAGGAAAGAATGACACGAGATACACTGTGACAGAACAGACACAACAAAGAGAACGACACGAAGTGAGGTTATAAAACAACACGAGGTAATAAGAAGAACGACACGAGATACATACGATGACTACAGCACGAAGTAAAGAAAACGACACGACGTAATAAACAGCAAAGAGACCGGCACGAGAACAACATGGACTGGCAACGGAAACCGACACGAAGTGGTTGCAAACAAGCAAGACACGAGGTCTACGTAAAGCAACACGAAGTGTGGTCTTAGCACAAGAAAGACACGAAGTCTAGAAAACACGACACAACACACAGTAAAGAGAATGACACGTGCTGACAACAGACACGAAGACGAGAACAGAAACCAACACGAAGTATGGTTTCAACACAAGAAAGACACGAGGTGAAACAACACGGACTGTCAACGACATGAAGTGAAGTTGACACGAAGTGAAAACAACACTAATACGATGAGAACAGAAATCGACACGTAGTGAAAACAACACGAAGACAGAACAGTAATTGACATGGGTTGAAAACAACACGAAGTGAAAACAACACTAAGACGATGAGAACAGCACGAGGTGAAGCGACACGGGGTTCACTGGGAAACGACTCGAAGTTCATCAGAACAAATCGAGCTGCTACAGTAAACAACACGGAGACACGAAAGTGAACATAAATAGGATGACACGAAGACAGAAGATGCCACGGCTATCACAACACGTGATGAAGCAGTGGGACCACAAAGAAACGACACGAGGAACAACAGTAAGTGACACGAAGTTAAACAAGCAGACATAAACGATGACACGAGATACAACTAGAAGACAGAGAGAAGCAACACGAAGCTCACACAGAAAACGACACGGGTTACACAGACAGACTCGACTTGATTAGAAGAAGAAGTACACGACGTAAGACTAACACGAAGTGTGTTAAGTCAACACGAGGACAGAAGACACAAATGCAGAAACATCATGAAGACTTAAAACACATATTTAACACGAAAACGTAAACACAACACGAAGACATAAACACTAAAACAACACGAAGACGATGGATGCTACAGTGCAATGTCTAGACATGAAATCCAATGCTAACGGCTGTACAGACTTGAAGATGTGAAGCCAATGTACAGACTTTGGAGAACAGTCCAATGTATGGACTTTGATGCCCAAAGGCGATGAATCAGTGAATCAGTGTATAGACTTCAAGGTTCATCTCTTGATGTACATACATCAAGAGATGCTTCATGCCAATGTATAGACTTAGCTATGAGTGTGGGCTGTACAGACTTTAAGCTGAACGCGTGCGAACACTGAGAATGTATAGACTTAAACGCAACATGCTATGCAATGTACACACTTGATGTAATGCATGCCGATGTACAGACTTCAGTTGAAGTCAACCGAAGAGTGTATATACTTTATGAATGCATATGCCAAGACCAATGTATAAACTTGATCAGAATGTCTAGACTTCGCATGAACAGTCGATGTGTATGTCCAGACAATGCTGACAGAGTTTACACTTGAACAAGTAATGCATGTGAAAGCTTTATACAGGAGATAAACAGTCTGAACTTCAAATGCAATGACTTACACAACAAAATGACTCACAGTAATTAACATCAAACACCAATCATCAAAACCAAATCAATCATCAAAACCACAGCAATGAATGCTTTATGCATCAGTTTAACATGTAGCATGACTGAACATCAAATATGTTAATCTAAACTGAGCAGCAAGATGACTGAACATTTGATTAACTCGCATCAACAACCAATCATTAAAACCAAATCAATCATCAAAACCATCATCAAAACCACAGGGGCACAACAAAGTGCACCTCGCCGAGCCAAAACTTGCACTTGCTGAGCTTCGCATACAACTGGTGATCTCGCAACGTCTGCAGCACCACACCCAAATGGTACGCGTGCTCCTCGGCAGACTGCGAATAAACAAGGATGTCGTCCAAGAAAATGACCACGAACTGGTCCAAATACGGATGAAACACCCTCTGCATCAAGTCCATGAAGGCTGCTGGGGCATTGGTGAGCCCGAACGGCATCACCAAAAACTCATAATGCCTGTACCTCGTACTGAATGCAGTCTTCTCCACATCGGACTCGCGAATTCTCAGCTGATAGTAACCAGACCGCAAATCAATCCGCGAGAACACTCGCGCAGACTGAAGCTGGTCGAACAAATCATCAATCTGTGGCAACGAATACTTGTTCTTAATGGTCACTTCATTCAGCTGCCGATAGTCAATGCATAGCCGCAGACTACCGTCCTTCTTCTTCACAAATAATACAGGCACACCCCAAGGGGAAAAGCTAGGACGAACATACCCCTTCTCCAACAGCTCCTGCAACTGCGCCCTCAACTCTCTCAACTCAGCGGGGGCCATACGGTAGGGAGCCTTCGCCAAGGGTCCCGTACCAGGCACAACCTCGATCACAAAATCGATCTCCCGCTGGGGAGGCAATCCAGGCAACTCCTCGGGGAAAACGTCAGGAAATTCGCACACCATCGAAATATCCTCGGCATTCGGCTCCATCCGGTCAGACACAACCATGGACACGAGAAAACCCTGACAACCAGAATCAAGCAACCAACGGGCTCGAACAGCAGAGATGAGGAATCGAGAAGAGGTGGAACGGATACCTTAGAAATAGAAGGTCCGCTTGCTCGGATGCTGGAAGTAGACCCTCTTCATTCCACAACCCACCACCGCTCCATGAGTCTCGAGCCAGTCCATGCCTAGAATCACATCGTAATCCCGAAGCTGCAACGCATACAACCTGCCTGGCATACTCTGCCCATCGATCCAAACCGGAACCTGATCGAAGCAATACGGAGTGATCATGAAATCACCCGAAGGCAACTCCACTGCCAAATCACAGGACAACTGGGTCACCGGCTCCTCGATGCTCAACGTGAAATCCTCCGAAATAAACGAATGAGACGCGCCAGAATCAAACAAAACCCCAGCCGTACAACCCAAAATCAGAACGGTACCTTCCACGAGCTGCGACGCCACTGCCTCTACCCTGGTCATGTGCGTGATCTGGCCCCGAGCTCTCTACCTGCCTCCCACACTAGCGGACCTGGGTAGCGACGGATACTGTCCTTGCTGCTGCTGCCTCTGCTGCTGGGGAACCTGCTACTGCGGCGGCCTCTGAGGATAGTCACGCGCCATGTGCCCTGGCTGGTCACACCGAAAACAGATGATCGGCGCCGTGCACTGCCTGCCTGGGTAGAACCCACTACACCGTGGACACGGTCCCCGCGACCCACCCACTGATCCCTGACGCTGCAAGGGGATCGACTGTTGTACACTGCCCGATGAAGCTTGCCCCTGATCCTTGGACTTCTTCTTGCCGAACCCTTTCTTGAAAAACTTCTTGACCTTCGTGCCAAAGGACGCAGATCCTGTCACCGATGCTGTCTGTGCCGGCACTCCTAAACCACTCATCGCATGCTGGAAAGAACCCTGCTGCTGGGTGTAGACACGCTATTCCTGACGTCCCCTGAGAAAATCACATATTACCACGCGACGCCCCGCAGCGGCTTTCGCATTTTGAATCACTTGAGTGTTTCCTATCTTTGAGTCTTCTCTCGTCTTCTGGGCGAGTAGCGTAACGCTCCTTCGGCATCCGGAAACCGCCTCGTTCTGGAAATCATGCGGCATTCGAACGGCATCAACATCAATTGCATGCATCAGAAGTTGCCGGGACCAGGACATTGCTTAACGGACGACTGTCGACGCCCCTTTCGGGGGAATCCGGGGGTCATCATGGAGGCATCTAGGCCCCTGGATGCCTCCATCAATACAAAATAATGACAAATATATATATATAATTTCATGGAGGCGTCCATGCCCATGGACGCCTCCATCAACCAGCTCACGGGTGACCCTCGACCATCGACTGACCGTTGCTCAGCCTGTCGTTTGAATAAAATCCAAGGTATGGAGGCGTCCAGGCCCCTGGATGCCTCCATCAAACAGCTCACGGGTGACCCCCGGCCATCGACTGACCGTTTCTCAGTCTGTCATTTGGAGAAAATCCAAGTTATGAAAGTGTCCAGGCCCATGGACGCCTCCATCAACCAGCTCACGGGCGACCCCCGACCATCGACTGACCGTTGCTCAGCCTGTCGTTTGAATAAAATCCAAGGTATGGAGGCGTCCAGGCCCCTGGACGCCTCCATCAAACAGCTCACGGGCGACCCCCGGCCATCGACTGACCGTTGCTCAGTCTGTCGTTTGAAGAAAATCCAAGTTATGGAACCGTCCAGGCCCATGGACGCCTCCATCAAACAGCTCACGGGGGACCCCCGGCCATCGACTAACCGTTGCTCAGTTTGTCGTATGAAGAAAATCCAAGTTATGGAGGCGTCCAGGCCTCTGGACGCCCCCATCCTCCCGACCTCTATAAATAGAGGCCTACCCCCCTCAGTTCAAGAGGTCAAAAAAAAGAGCGCCGAGAGGCTGCCGGATTCTATTCCTAACCCGTGGGTGTTTTGTAGGGGATGTCCTGCCGGATCCTCGGGTGCCAGTGCTCACAGAAGAGAGGCCGCCTTTGCCCGCCGCGCTACCTCGTCGTCCCTACACTGCCGAAGCTCCGCCGGATCTCGCCATCGACCATCCAATAAGCCATTCTCCCCACTTCTTTCCTAGTTATCTTGCATTCATCATATCATATCTTCTACCCCCCCCCCCTTTTTATGAGGGAGTCTTTTTCCGTTTCTACGTCGGAATAATTGCCATTCATCATAAGCATTTTCCTCCTACTCGTGTTCGAGAGAGGTTTAAAAGATAACACCAACCAAGTGTGTGTCTTGCCATCATTTCGTTACTTGCGTCATTAGAATTTGAATATTGCACCTTCGCCTTTCTGATCCACTCGTTACTTGTTTGTCATTGTTTTGCAAGGGTACCTGAGGAAAGCCCTCTCCGTCGGCCAGCCGAAGGGGGAGGAAGAAGCAACCTGCGATTTCCCGCTCTCGGGGATTCACAATCTCCGCGCTCAACACAAGGTACACGCGATCATTTCGTTTCTTTGAGGTAACCCCTCTGGCAATCACATCCCTTTAGCATCCTACGTATGCTCTTTCCTCATATTGGCACGTTTCATAATCCTTCTTAATGTTTAGTCGCTCGATAGTCCGTAGTTTAGTTCGCTTTCTTCTCCTTGGGTGGATTCCTCGGCCTCCACAGATTGGCGATCACGGTGGGACTTTCTTTTGCTTTTTTGGGTTACCTTTGAACTCTCGACACCCACGTGTGCCTCCCTTCTTTCAGCACCCGCGTGTGCCCCTCCCTATTGCGCCCACGTGCGCTACATCATTTCCCTCGTGCACCACGTGCACTCCCCCGGTCCTTTGTGATTACTTCGAGGTCTGCGTTATCTCGGCACCCACGTGCGCCCCTCCACTCGGCACCCACATGTGCTCCCTCCACTTGGCACCCTCGTGTGTCCCCCTTCTTATTGCGCCCGCGTGCGCTGTGTCATCCCCTTCGTGCACCACGTGCACGCCCCTTAGTCCCCTCTTTTGTCATTTTTAAGTCTGTGTTGTCTTGGAAAGTAGGACGGCTATATCTTCCTCTATCTGTTTATTGTTGTTATATTCTTGTTATCACTGCTATACATCTGTTATATTTGTGTGCTTATTTCTTCTCCATCTGTGTGTTACATATCTTTTATCCAGCACCGCATTTCATGCATTTACCCCTTTTTCTTTCCTTTTTTTACTCTTTTCTAAGGATCACCCTCTCTCGGTGAAGGAAGGACTCTCCGTTCGGGAATTCCTCTCGACGGACTAGAATCTCCTCCACTGGGACCTCCGTAAGTCCCCGACATCGAAGAATCTCCTCTTCGTTCACTGGGCCGGTTGTACCATTGAAGTTCCCCGGAGTTAGTCGACCCATTCGTGGTGAGACGAGAGCCCCTAGCTGACACGGTGGTGAAAACATAAACAAACTAGGGTCCCTATTTTGTGTGAACTTCGGATCTGGTTAAAAACACAAAAAAAAATCATCAAAATCAAAACACAAAAAAGGGGCGTAAAGGCATCCACTTGTTTGATAATCTCTGCTATTTGCTTGCTAGTATATGTTTTTGCGTTCCAGGAAAACTGTGAGCATGGCTCACGAGTCTTTTGAGGAGAACCACCCTGGTCGTGGTGAGTCAGTCGAGCCGCGAGTCCATGCTATGGATGCGGGTCCTTCCCAGGAGCCCTCACGTGAGGTACAGGTTACCACAGGGGACACATCCCCGCCACAGGGCATCTCCTCTTTGCTAGGTGTCCTCGCCAACATGGAGCTTACCTCTGAGCAGCTCCGGGCCTTCCAGGCCATTCTGAAGGGGAAATCTGTTTCCCCCGCTCCCCAGGAATCAACTCCCGCCATCGCACCTCTCCAAGAATTGGTGCGGGCCATTCCATCTCCTTCGCTGGCACAAACCATCCAATCTCCCTCGCTTCAAGGGCAAGTGAGCCAATAACCACCCTCGTTCCAGTTCCCTTCGCAATCTCAAACCCTTGTTGCTCCCCACATACCGCTTCAGCCGGGGCCAACTATCGGCGGCCCGGCAGCTCCCTCTCATTCAGGGTTTCCCCCTCAAGTCTCCGGGAGACATTTTCCTCCCCAGTGGCAAGTGCCACCTTCATCTCCCGAGGAGCTCACCCAATCGCTCCTCAATAGGTTCAATAGGATGGACGAACAGTTTCAGAATTTGAAGAAAATGGTGGACGTGAAATCCACCCCGGAGGTTGCTTTGCCGATCCTTCCGGTCATCCATCTTCCTCCCTCCGAAATGCCCACGTACCGCAGGTACAATGGCACTGGCAACCCCTTCATTCACCTCAAGGATTTCATGTATGAGTCATCCTATTGGCAAAACGACCAGAGGTCCCTGGCATACCTCTTTCGGAGGTCATTGGACGGTCCTACGCTAGAGTGGTTCTATTCTTTGGAGCCCCGCGAGGCCGAGAATTTTGAAACAGTCCATAGAATGTTCTTGCAAAAGTATCGGGATAGGGTCGGTCCCTCTCTCTCCATTACCGACCTAGTGGCCGAAAAGATGAAGTCCGACGAGGATTTTGTCCGCTATGCTGATAGATGAAGGTCTCTGACAGAAAGAATAAGAGATACCCTCTCAGAACCTGAACAAGTAAAGATGATCGTATCCAATGCGACCCCACAGTTCAGGCATGTCTTGGCCATGAATAAGCTCACCACCATGGAAGAGCTCTATGAAAGAGCCCGGTACATCCAAACCCAGTTAAAAGACTCCCCCATTATGAACGTGTTTGAGCCGCCGAAGTCCAAGGTGGTCAGAAAGACAGGCGCTGGTGTCCCAGGCGGAGCAATAGAAGGGGTCGTAACAAATGAGCAAGTAAGTGCGGTCAACAACGCCAACTATGCAGTCAACCCAAGGCTTCCACAAATGCCCCGACTTCCCCTCCAACCAAGTCCCTTCCCCTCTCGTCCTCCACCCCAAAACGATCCACCTCAGAACAACATGCCTCAACTACTCCAACCCCAGCAACAACCTCGACCCCAGCAACAACAACCACCACTTCAGTACAACCAAGTTCCACCCCCAGGAAATTACGGTCCCCCACAGTAACAAAGGAGGCCGATTGGTCCCAAGAGAGCCTATTACCCACCATTGCCAGAAACTCTTGCGGATATTTTCAACGCCCTCATGGCCTCAAACACACTCATCCTACCAAGGGAAAGGCCCGTGTGGCCCCCGAATGTTGATACCTCCAGATACTGCGTCTATCATAGACAGTCAGGACACACAGTGGACAACTGCTTTCAGTTTAAAGATTACATCCACGATACGAACGATGAAGGCGAGATTGACTGGGATGAAATAAGGTGATACGTCGCCACTCTTAAGGCTAGGAGACCTCCTCCTAGGCCACAGTTCCAGCAACAACAGCAGCCTCAGCAGGTCCAACCACAACAGCCCAACATGGGCATAATCCAGAATCCGTTACCGGAGCACCAACATCCCAATCATCAGGTCAACCCCATCTCTTCCTTCCCGGAAGTCGGGAGAGAGCAGGTGTGGCATCCAGAGAGTACCTCTATTCTTTCTACCGCCAACCCTATCATCATGCAACCCCCTCGCCTTGCCCGGGTAGCACCTCTCTCTCATCAACCCGCGTTAATATCGCCTTCACCATTCCCACTGTCATCACGCCCTCTCATTCGCACCCCAATGACCTATCAGCCAACACCCTTCATTACACCCTCACACTCTCTCATTTTCTCTCACTCCCCCACTTTACCATCCACCTCTACTGCATTTGCCCCTATGCCTTCTAAGCCCCTTATCACCCGTCCACCGTACGTAACCCCGCCTGTCTCCACCATACCACCGCCAATGCCCTCAAAACCACTCATCATCCACCATCCATCTCAACACCATTACCCGCTCCAAACCTTACCCACTTCCACTTTGCCTCCACCTCCACCTTCCAGACCCCTTATCCTTCATAACCCGTGCGATATCTCCTCTACCTCCACCATCCCTCCACCACTACCCCTCAAACCTCTGTTAAAACCCACTGCTACCCCTATAGAGGTACAAAAGCCACAGGCAATGGTGCTCCGGAGTGAAAGGATTTTCCACAGGGTTTTCCCCCATAACAGTCAGAATCCCGAGCAGTCTCAGCCAGAGAGAGACGATGGAGAACAACCGGAAAGATCTATCCCTGGAACACAGTATGATTTGTTGAAACACTTGGATAAGACGCCTGCTTGGATCTCCATCCTGGAGCTGCTTCAGAGATTCACATCCCATCAGGCAGCCTTAATGGAGTATCTTCAAAAGGTCATGGTGAATGAGGACCTCCCTGTAGAAAAGATTTCTGCCGTCCTGACCCCAACGGACACACAACCGGCCATCATGTTCCACAACTACGAGCTCGCTCCCAAGGAAGCTCGGAAATATGCATTGTGTGTTTCAATAAAAATTAATGGGGTATCCATAAACCCATGCCTTGTAGACACGGGTGCGTCCATAAATGTGATCTCCATGAGCACCCTTCAGTTGTGTGGGGTCGAACATGAGCAGATAAGACCTTCTTCAATCACAGTCACGACTTATGACAATAGCAAAAGGCCGCCGCAAGGGATGATTATTCTAAGGACAGAGCTAGGTCCTATGTCAGTACCCACAGAATTCCAAGTCCTCGACATGGACCCCACATTCAAGGCCATACTGGGTCGCCCTTACATCGAAGCTATAGATGCTGTGCCTTCCACCAACCATCAGTGCTTGAAGTTTCCTTACAATGGAAGAATTATTAAAGTAGTCAGCACACATGTCCTTCACACGGTGGATGCTATCAACACCTCTCTGCCCTCTGTTTGGCCATCTCATCTGCCCATATTGTCATTGCTGGACGTGTGCGATTCATCTCACATTCCGCTAGCACAAAAGAAGCCGATCAAGGCAACAACACCATATCTCCCTTTTCACTCCAAAGGTTGGGAGATTATGAGAAACATCGGCTATCAACAGGGCAAAGGTCTGGGTGCACAGCTACAAGGTAGGTTGAAACCACCAAAGGAGATTAGGCCGAACCGCAGGTTTGGCCTAGGCTTCAAAGGACCATTCAAGGCGGATTGGAAGCCCCTCACCTGGACCCTATCAAACCACTTCAATAAAGGGCCCGTTATTCAGATGGGGGATTATCCGCAGGAAGCACAAGGGGGGTCGCATGTTGTGTATTCAGCCGAAAAATGTCTGAGGGTCACCAAAAGAGGCAAGATCAAAGACCCGGAATGCGAATGGGACAAATGGTATGATATACGTGACATTTCCATTGCACTGGAAAGGATGTTCTCGTCTCCCCAGCTTGAAGGACCGCCATTGATCCCCGGAATGCCAAAAAATATCATTACTGTTGCCAAGGTCCCAAACTATCCTCGTCCTCGCCCGAAGGACCCTGTCAGCAGCGGATCTTCATCCGCCATCACCATCACCACCAACGACTCATTAGCCGTCATCTTCTCCATTCACTCGTCGCAACCTTTGTTGCTGTCATCTTCCTGGGCCAGACGGTTGTCTGATGATCTTCCCAGATCCCCCTCTCTACTTACATACCTGCGCGGGTTTCTCAACCCGCGCCAGGTCTTCAATCATGATCTGCTCTACGAGCCTCCCAATCCTCTAGCCGTAACCACTTTTTCTGCTCCCCCGATCTCTTTCCATTGTTTTGTCATCAAAAATGAAAACGAAAAAAAAACGTCAATTTCCAAACTCCTCAACAACACATCTTCATTGAGGAAACTTCCTACATCTCCCACGGGTGCGCCCCGCCCTGCGGACCACCCGTCCAAGGTCCGATGAGCGACCTTTTCTACCCCTCCTCTGAGGGGTCTTCCCTTGTACATTCTTCACCATCCTCTTCATCTTTTTCTTCTTCTGTAAATAATGTCAGTTAATCTAGGAATAATAAGTCAAAGGTAGTACCTAGGAAGAAATCCAAGGGTGGGCAGATCCCTCGTCGATTCCTTCTGGATTTAGCCGCCAGGTGTCAGGCCCTTCTTGCCGTCCCTCAGTTGCTAGAAAATCCCATCCAGTTACCGGAAATAGAATGTGAGGGCAACTGCACAATTAATGAGGGGTATGGAGTCTACGAGATCACAGATGAAGAATACCCTACTGAACATGAGGGTGAAGAATATGAGGATGCGGATGGTGCGTATGCTAGTGGAATAAGGAGATTCGACGAGCCGTCAACCGCCATAGAAGAGTCCACCAAAGAAGTCAACTTGGGAACTGAGGAAGACCCTAGGATCATCCTCATAAGTGATAATCTACCACCCTCTGAAGAAGAGGCATTAATTGAAGTTCTCAATGAATATAAGGACACATTTGCATGGAGCTACGAGGATATGTCGGGTCTGGATTCAACCCTGGTCGAACACCGTTTAACCCTAAAATCAGGGTCCGTCTCGGTAAAACAAAGGTTAAGGCATTTCCACCCTCAAATGGCTTTGAAAATGAAAGAAGAAGTCGACAAGCTCCATAAAGCCAGGTTTATTAGAGTCGTCCTTTATCCTCAATGGGTGGCAAACATTGTCCCGGTCATGAAGAAAGATGGGAAAGTCAGGATTTGCATCGACTTCCGAGACCTTAACCGTGCGTGTCCAAAGGATGATTTTCCCTTGCCTCACATTGATGTGTTGATCGACAACACAGTAGGGTATGAGACCCTCTCATTCATGGACGGATTTTCAGGATATAATCAAATTTTTTTGGCAGAAGAGGATCAAGAGAAGACATCATTCACTACACCTTGGGGAACGTATTGTTACGTGGTCATGCCGTTTGGGTTAAAGAATGCTAGAGCTACTTACCAAAGAGCTATGATGGCCATATTTCATGACATGATACACATATATCTGGAGGTGTATGTGGATGATCTATTGGTGAAATCAAGGACCAGGATGGAACATCCAAGGGTTTTGGCTAAGGTCTTTCAGAGATCAAGGGAGTTCCAATTGAAAATGAACCCGAAGAAGTGTGTGTTTGGTGTATCATCGGGCAAATTACTAGGCTTCATTGTGAGTAAAAGAGGGATCAAAATAGATCCCGACAAAGCTAAGGCCATCAGGGATATGCCACCTCCCAAGAATTTGAGGGAAGTCTGAGGTTTAATCAGGAGGTTGCAGTTTATTCGTCAATTTATGTCTCAGCACTCACAAAGGTGTAGACCTTTTCTATGAGTTGACCAAGCCAGGAGTAGAATTCCACTGGGATTCTAAATGCCAAAAAGCTTTTGAAGGGTTAAAGGAATATCTGGCTAGTCCACCCGTTCTCATTCCACCCAAACCAGAAAAACCTCTGATCCTCTACATCTCCGTCTTGGACGACTCCGTGGGAGCTGTCCTCGCACAAGTTGATGAAGAAGGCAAGGAACGGGCAACCTATTACTTGTCCAAACTTCTCAATCCCTGTGAGCAGAAGTACACAGTCATGGAGAAAACCTGTGCTGCCCTCGTTTGGGTGGTGCAGAAATTGAAGCACTACTTCTTGGCTCATGAGGTCCACTTGATTGCTCGCATGAACCCTATCAAGTTTCTTCTGGAGAAATCCGTCCTTACTGATAGGCTAGCACGCTGGCAAAGTTTTCTTTCCCAGTTCGACATCACCTACATCCAGCAAAAGGCAATTAAAGGCTATGCCATAGCCGAGCATCTCGCCCACCATCCTCTCCCCAAGTTTGACCCTGTCCAATCAGAGTTTCCAGATGAGGAACTAATGTCCATCGCCCAATCCGACAAGCCAATGTGGACATTATATTTTGATGGAGCTCTAAATTCTCAAGGGAAGGGTATCGACATTGTCCTTCTAACGCCTGAAGGCGTTACCATCCCAGAGGCATTTCAGCTCGCGTTCCCAGTCACCAACAACATCGCTGAATACGAGGCTCTTCTAGCTGGCCTGGAACTAGCCCGTTCTTTCTATATCACTGAGTTGCGAGTCGTGGGTGATAGTCAACTCGTTCTCCGCCAGGTGCTTACCAAATATCGCACCCTCGATCCCAAGCTCAAACCCTATCAGGAGCTGGTCTCCGCCTATGCCAAATTGTTCACCAAGCTGATCTTTGTCCATGTTCCTCGCGAACAGAACATTCTGGCCGATGCCCTCGCCTCCTTGGCGTCATCCTTCAAATTTCCTTTAGGTGCATGGTTTAGATCCATCATTCTCTACAAGCGTCTTGTCCCTGCCGTTCAGGACCCTTACCTCTTAAAGATCAAGGAACGAGTCCTACAGAAGATCCAGAAGGGAGAAATCCTTGAGAAGAGGGAGATCATGCTGGCAGAAGTCGAAGAAGAGCTGGCTGACGATGAGAAACCATGGTTCTATGAAATTGTCAAATATTGTAAAGATCAGTCTTATCCTGAAGGAGCCACCACAGAAGATAAGAAAGCCATAAGAAGGGTGGCTCAGAAATACACATTGGTTGGAGGTCTACTCTATAGGAGGAGCCTTACTGGCGTTCTGTTAAGGTGTCTTGACGACAATGAGGTTTGGAAATGCGTAGAAGAAGCACACTCGGGTGTGTGCGGTGGCCACGTGAATAGCCAGATGCTCGCCAAGAAGATCATTAGGCAAGGCTTTTACTGGCCCACTATGGAAGAGGATTGTGCCGTCTATGTCCGTAGGTGTGTCAAGTGTCAACTTCACGCCGATAAAATCCATTCACCATCTTCCTCACTTCATCCAATATCCTCCCCATGGCCTTTCTCCATGTGGGCATTCGACATCATCGGTCCCCTAGGTGATCCCAATTCCCTCACCAAACAAAAATCTTTCATCCTTACTGCGACGGAATACTTCACCAAATGGGCCGAAGCCGAAGCTTACGCGGAAATCAAGGCGTCAACAGTCTGCAAGTTCATCATGAAGAACATCCTCGCCAGGTTCGGCGTCCCAAGCACAATCGTCACCGACAATGGGCCACAGTTCATTTCTCAGGACCTTCAGGACCTCTGCAAAAGGTACGCAATTGCATTGCATCATTCATCGCCTTATTACCCACAAGGTAATGGCCAAGCGGAGGCCACCAATAAAACATTGATCAAAATCATCAAGAAGACCTGCGAGTCCAGTAAGTTTTCAGACTGGCCAGAAAAGCTTATCGAAGCTCTATGGGCCTATCGCACTTCAATCCGTACCCCCACCGGGCAGACTCCGTTTGCCCTTACTTATGGTATGGAAGCGGTAGTCCCGTACGAGACTCTGATCCCTTCTCTCAGGGTACAATTGGACGAGGAATTTCCCCTCAACGACCGTCGTAATTCACTCCTCGCCCAGTTGGAACTCTTGGATGAGAAGCGGCTGGCCGCTGCCGAGCATGCGCGTGTGTATCAAAATAGACTCGCTCGCTTTCACCAAAAGAAAGTCGTTGAGAGAAAATTCAAAATCGGTGAGATGGTCGTAAAATGAATTTTTGTCAAACCTGGAGGGCCGCGTTCTAAGCTCCAACCCAATTGGGAAGGACCATTTGTAATTCAAGCAGTGTACCCTGGCATCGCCTACAAGCTAGTCAACGCCGAAGGGACCGAGTTATCCCACCCTTGGAACGGGCTTTATCTTAAAAAGTACTACCCTTAGCTTTGTGTCAAAAAAATAAAAAAAATGACAAAAAAGAAAGAAAACATCAAAAACAAAAAAAATATATATTGAAAATCACTAAAAATGTGGAAAACTCAAAATACCGATGCCTGGTGGTCACCATGTAGTTAAGTCCCTGCATCCAACCTTCATGTTAGGATAGGGCCCATTAAGGCTTGGTAGGCACCGGGTCTTGGTTTGCCAAAACCGTGGAGATCCCTGTCCGGCCATGACGGCCTAAGCTCGCTCGAAGGAAGCCAACATGTACTCACTCATGTATTTTATCCAAAAAAAGTTGGTAGCATCACCTACGGTGGGGCCTCATCCGGAAGATCTCCAGAAGCTGTAATCTTTATTCCTTTCTCATCGACCAAATGAGACAGTCGGCGCCCTTAAAACGCTGAGCATGAGAAACCAAAACTCAAACCCCCAAGGGCAAGAGTAGGATCCATTTCCTCGAGCATCGATCAGAGCACGAGAAGAGGGCAGTGTCCCCGCAGGCATACGAAAGGGAGCTCACAAACGTCAAACGACTATATCTTCCTCGCAAAAAGAAACACAAAATCAAAATCAAGAGAAAAGCCTGGTCGTGACCGTGCCTGATGCGATAAATGAAACCCCTCAAAGCAAAAGTCTGAATCCACAAAAGGGCCATGAATGTAAATGCTCGGGATTTGGTCCGAAGTTGTCCGAAAGGAAAGAGTTAAATGGGCCCTTATTGGCTCGCCGGGTTAACGGTTTTGCCGATCCTCTCAGGAGGTTTATCCCCTACGCTCTTCCTTCTTCCTTTAAAGGTGAAAGCTCGACGGAATGTCTGAAGGGCGAAACCCGCCAAGGTTTGCGACCTTATTTTAATACAAACATATGGTTGCCTACTTTTAAAAGTAGAAGCTATCGCTGCGAAGGAGTCTCTGTGTTTTGGCTGGTCAAGACCCCTATTTACCATCTGGGTGTCTTCTTGTTTAACCTTGGGCTTAGGCCAATGCAAGCGCGTCACCTCTGGGTGCGACGGCGTCTGATTCCGGGTCAGCGTCGCGCGGTTGGTCGTTAGGGTTCCAGGGTGTTCCATCATATACCATCTAGAGTTGTGAGGAAACAAACCCGGGTCGGGCAAATCATTTACCTCGAACACCTTTTGGGCGAATCCCTGTGGTCGGAAGCAACTGGGAGCCTAAGCATGACATGGCGGTATTGTCATCAGGGTAAGTCTTAGCCAACGGGATTATCATTCGAGGGGTCTAGAGGCCCAAATCAACCTAGATGTGCACTTAGGATACCTGGGAGGTTAGTAAGAAACCCATGTTCTCATGAAGGTAAGGTGCCATATGGGTGCTCATCAGGCGTTAGCGACAAAAAAAATGATAAAAAAAAGAGAGAAAACGTAGATATTTGGAAAACAAAAAAAATTAGAATGATAACAAAGACAACAACAAAAATGTTAGAAAAAATAATAAAATTAAAAAAATCATCTCGCATGATTGCATTTGTATGCAGCATTCACTTTTAAATTCCGCTTGCATTAGTGTGCTTGTCTGTCACATTCATTATTATCGCATCTTTCCCTTGCCTTTGTTAATAAAGGCTTGGCCCCTTGACCCATTATCAAGGACAGTTGAAGTGAACACCTGCTTATTGAGCAAGGGGTCAAGTCAAAATAGAGATATTGACCTGTTTGTTTCAGTGATGCGTGCGGGGATTCAAGATAGTAAGAGTGAGATGAAAATCAAACAAAATCATACCTTTTATTCCATTCTTAAATAAGGAATTGTACATTAAGCTCCACCTTCTCTCTCTACATTACTTGTCCCGCCACTCTCCGGGCAAAACGCCCTCAAGGGTGCTACCCAACTACGAAAAGCGGTACTTCTACCGCTCTGTACACCTCTTCCCATTCCCACACCCCGGCGCTGATCCGTGGGAGCAGCAAAGGAGCTACTGACACGAAAGCCACGCTCTCGTGCTCTTCGGTAGCGCTCCTCACCATCTCTCAGCCATTGTTCAGCGAGGCCAAGGCTGGTTCGGAGTTCGAACAACTGGGCCTCCATGACCCTTCGCTCCTCCCTTTCAGCTAATCTGTCGGCTCTCTCTCTTTCTCTGTCCCTCTCTTTCTCTGACCGTTCTCTCTCACGATCTTCCCTCTCCAATTGAAGGGTGATTCTCAGCTCCATGGCATCCCTGGAAGAATCGTCATCGGACGACGCCGCAATTCCTCCTCCAGCTCTGCTATTCTAGCCTCTCTCTGTGCAGCATGGGCAAGTGACTCCTGCATCTCCTTTTCCTGCCAGATATACTATCTCAGATATGTGGCAAGGCATAAAAAAGGAGAACTCAACACTGAAACTCTTACATGTATAGAGAGCATTCCTTCTGCCTCTGCGGCACGCTGCGTAGTCCGAGCAAGTTGCTCGTGAAGCAAATCAAGTTCTGAGGCGGGGATCCATAAGCTGGAAGAGACGCCGCCTCCTCCCATCGCTGACGAAGCCGCGTCGATCTGAGCGCGCTATAACCACATGGGATGAAAATTAGCGGCCGAACGCCATCAATCTAGAGTTTTAATTAGGAGTGTGCATTGTACATACACCTACCGAAGCGCTCAAGGCTCCACGGGTGTCGCCCAATTGTTGCTCTGTTTCTGCCAGGCGTGATCGCAAGTCCGCTATCATGGTATCACGGACATCCTGCAACCATAGGAGTCAGCATCCACAGAGAGGAGAGGAGGAAAGGAGAAAAGAGGAAAAAGGAGACCCACCTCCACAAGTCCCCGGGGTTGGAGCCGCTCTGCGTACATTGTCTTATACAGACGCAGATAGTCTTCACTATCCTGCGCATGTGATTCCACGATTGTGCCACCTCGTTGCCAGTCTTCATACTGTTCGGGGAACCGCACACGCCAATCAACGCAAGTTGCCGGTCCCCGTGTCTTTCTTCCAACGCGAGGTGGCGCAGTCGTATCCACCCATTCCTGGGCCAGCCCTAGGGTCCTCATAACCAATCGTAGCCGAAGCGGCTCGATTTCATTTAGGCAGTGTATCCACAATTCCCGTCCGAACCGGGCGCGACTTGTTAAAACCCATGGTTGATCGGCATCGACCATGCCTGAGTAGGGTCTCCAGTTTACCTAGGTGAGGTTGTACATACCCGTTTAACTGGTTAGAAAATATATATATATATAACAAAAATAATAATAAAAAAATAAAAAAAAATCCCACCATCGCTGCAGGGAATTCCTGTAGCTCGCGCCTTAGCACCATCAGCTGGTAGGTTACAGGCGCTGCACCCATGATCGGTTGCCACCGCCTGGCTAACGGCACCATCGCTGGTCGCCAATGCCGAGCTCTCCCCATTGGGAGGTAATAATAGCTCCACAGCTACATCATCATATGCCGTCAATGCCTCAAGTGGACTATTACAAATAAACACAAAAATATATAAATAAAATAAAAAAAATACCTGGATAAGTGGTGTGAACCCACTCACAGTCATCTCACGATCTGCCTCTTGGGACAGGCCCGTAAACAAGTGCGCTAGCATGGCAGCTCCCCAGGCGTACTGTCCTACTCTTTCGAGGTCAGATAGCAGCCCTAGGAAACGACAATGGATGCCGTCTCCTTTCGAGCTCAGTATCAATCTCCCCAGGAAAAAGAGGAGAAATCTCCTCAAATCCATATTAGATCTCTCCCAATTGTCAAAATCTGTGCAATACACAGCACGACATCCCCTTCCCATCCTCTCCATAAATTCTTCGAGGACTCGTCGTCCCGTCGACGAGTATCAGTGAGCCCTAATGCCCCCATGATAGACGCCCTAGCTACTGATCTGTGCTTCCGACTGTCTAAGTCCAACCCCAGTAGCTTCTGGGCGCCTTCTCGGTAATCCGCATAGGTGACGCCGGTCACTGCCTCACCATCCACTTTGAGGCTCGTGATTCGGACCACATCTTCTAGACTGGGCACCATGTGTCCCCATGGCATCAGGAATGCCCGACTTACTGGGTCCCATCTTTCGCACAAGGCTTGGATAAGGGCCAGGTCGAGTTGGATCGGCTCGATCCGAAGAAAGGCACCAAATCCCATCACGTCTAGCCTGGCCTTCTGAAAATCTGGGAGACCCCTGTATGCGGCCACTGCTAACTCCCATGAAATGTGTGATTTCATCACACTCTGTGCGTGCATAAGAAATGGAGAAGGGTGTTGTCAAGAGGAAGGAAGAAAGAATGAGAAAAGGGGGGAAAGCTCAGCTTACGAGTTGCGACTGGGTCCTCTCGCTGAACTGCCCTTCGAGGTCCGAGAGTTTCCTGGAACTGCTACCGCTGGATCTGCTTCTCTTCGAGGAGTGGGAAGATTCGCCCTCCATCCGGAATTCTGAGTTCCTCCTAGTACCCTTCAAGTTAGCCCTCGATGCCCCTGGAAGAACAAAAGAGGAAGGTATATATAGAAATGGGAGAAGTGTGGGCCAAGATTGCCTCCAACGATAGCCCTCACAATAGGGCGCCTCCCCTGCGGTCCCATGAGTCACTTCACCACCCGCACAAGGTGATGGATCGGACGGTGTAATATGATGACCTGCTCCCTGTGGCGCCCTGTCATAACGTGGAGGCCATCCGCAAAGTTTGAAAAATCATCCGGGAGAAGAGGCCTAAGCTGTCATCATTGACCTTGACGACAGATCCCGTGAAAGAATAGTCGCAGCAAGATGCCATCCTCCGTCTAGGGCAGGATGTCGGCAGACACATCACATGAGAACAGTACAAAGAAGCGTAGGGAAGAAGGGACGCGCAAGAAAACAAACAAACAACAGAAAATCAAATCACTCATAAGTCTACATAAGCTGTCACAAACATTACAATCATAGAGAGAGGCGGGTCCACTGACTCGCCAACTCTCGACATCATCTTCATGCTCATCCCTCTAGGCGTCCCTCTCCTCTCCCCCGAGGTGAGGATCCCTCGGAAGCCTCCTGGACCCCCGTGCAGCGCTCGCCTCGCCTCGTGGCACCTGCTCCACAGTAGGGGCTCGCTGCTCCTCCTCTGGCGTGGCGAGGAAGCCACCAGCAGAAAAGCGTCCGGACCGGCGAAGTAGCGCCCCTAACTCTCGCGCTCTCTCGTAGCGCGTCTCCATCGCTCCTAACCTCTGCGCCATAACCTGAAGGCCTAGCTGGAGCTCCCTCACTTGGGCCTCCAAGGCCTTCTTCTCGGCCTGGTCTCGCTGTCGCTCGGCCCTTCTCTCCTCTCTCTCTCTCTCTCTCTCTCTGCTTCCCTCCTCGTCACCTGGAGAAGGACCCTTAACTCCAGAATGTCTGGAGAGGGCCTCCCCTCACCTCGACGCTGCAGCTCTGCCACAGCTGCGGCCCAAGCATCACGCTCCTCTTCAGCACGAACCGCGCGGGCCACCGCACTGGCAAGTTGTTCCTGGAGGGAGGCGATCTCTAGAAAAAAAGCCTGAGGATTGGAGGAAAATCCGCCAGCCATCCCTACCACCGTTTCCTACCGAGTACATAAAAAATAGATAGACAACGGCCGTTGGTTAAATTCTGGAATTTCATGACAAGAAAAAAAATTTTGAGGCCCTATTGTCACCTCCGTCCGTCTCCCAAGTTGAGGAGCCCCCGCTCGGTCCCCCCTCCGCTGCTGCAGGAGGCCGCCACTGCCCTGCACCGGTGCGCTCCCTAGTTGTCCAGGGGAATGTACGCGCCGGTCCTCGAGCTTCGCCTTGCCGCGACTCTCCTTCTTGACACGGCTCGGCTCATCCGCGCTCGCCCACTCGTCAGCCAAGCCCGAGATTCTCACCGTACCCTGCATCAAAGAGGGAGGTCCCCCGTTAGTTAACAAGAATGCGTCCCCTATCGAGGACGCGCCCATCATGTGAGTGCCGCCCTCGCCAAACCCCTTCCACTCCCACACCACTCGCTCCAAACTCAAAACAAGTCATAGAGGTGGGAACCGAAGCACTCACCCAGCCATGTTCGCCTCCTTCCGCGCCATCGGGCCCCTCGGGTCCCACGAGTGCTCTAAAAGGCCCTTCCACTTCCGTCGACGCTTCTCCATGCTCGGGCGCATCCCTCCTCGGGTGAGGAGTCCCTCGCCCCTCTCTCCCCTCGCCACGATCTGGCCCACCGAACTCCATCGATCGAGAGAGGAAGAAGACGAAAAGGGGAGAGCAAATCTCGACAGGAGGCGGGCTCGTTTGCGGGTAAGGCACGAAGAAAGAAAGGCCGCCTAGCACTTTAAATTTGAATTCGAAGGATAAGACGCGTCCTCACGTCAGGACGCGCCCAAAAAAAAAAAGAAATTATAGACGCCCCCAAAACAAAAAATTTAAAAAAGAAATAAAAAGATATTATAGAAGCGTCCAGGTCTCTGGACGCCCCCATTAAAATAAAAATGAGAACACAAACAGGGGGAGAGAGAAAACACAAAAGAAAAAGAAAAAATAAAAATCATAAAAAATAATAATTAAGGGAACAATGGTCCAAAATGTCAAATGCCAGATTTTATTCCATCAGAAAGCAGAGCAGGCTACATCAGGGGCTTAGGCGCCTTAGGCCTTAACTTCCCCAGTTCGGTTACATAAGCTCTCCACAGCTCACATTCTTCCCCCACGTGCGCTAAGGCCTTTCCCGCAACACTTGTCTTCCAGGGTGCTTTAACGGCCTTCGCTTCCTTCACGTCCGCTTCCGTGCCCAACTCTCTCTTCTTCAAAGGGACAATACCGGTCAGTAGTGGGAACGAGTGGCGTGGAATGCCGATCTGGAGGCAGCACCGATGCGCGTTATAAAGGAAAAACTCCGTCGCGCCGATCAGTTGGAGTTTAGCTTCGGGAGAAGACCTCATGAGGAGTTCAAGTGAGAGTAGACATGCCGGTGCGCAAGTGAAGAAGCTTTGTGTCATGGTTCGGAAGTGAGACCGCCAGTCTTCCCGTTTCTTCAGCCACGGAACACGGTTCGCCACAGTGCCACCGAAGCCTAACACATCGGCTATGTGATAAAGGGGGCTTTGTTGGAAAAGCTTCGAAGCAATCGGCATCCCCTCACGGTGGTCGAATTTGAAGTGCAAATCGACCCAGCAACTCAGAACAAGTGCGCAACCAAAAGGAGGCCTACCCATGCTCGAGGCGGTAAGACCGCTGTAAAGGTAGGCAAGGACGGCGGGTCCCACCCTCTTTCCACTCCAGATCCCGCAGATAGCACTCAGTTGGGTTTCTTCCACTATGTTGTCGGTATAAGGGAACAAGAGAGCACCCGCCAGACAGATGGTGAACCCTTTCATAATTCCTTCCAAATGTTCATCATCTGGTGACCCTTTCAAGGCATCCATAACCCATACCGCGAGCCTTTGCAAGTCAATTCCCTTTTGAGTGCGGACCTTTCTGACTGCGTCGGACGGCATGAAGCTTCCAAGGACGCTCTCGGAAGTCGCCCTTGTCAACATCCGCATAGGCTTCGTCTTCCCGTCACTCTTGAATTTCTTCAGTCCAAGCAGAAGCTCCACCTCCTCGAGAGAATGGTCGCCTCGAACGTCGGGAAGATGAAAGTGTGGGTCTGGGGATGCCAGATCTCCACTAATGCGCCCATAGCCGCCCAGTCCATGCGGATTCTCTCGTAGTGTTTGGCGTGAATAAGGAGCCCCTGAAGATGCCACTTCGAGAGTATAGCCCTCATGCCAATGGAGATGTTGGAAGTTAGCTCTGAAAGCCATGGCAGTTTGGAAAACTTCCTCGGGCCCGGAAAGAGTGGATACGGCTGGAAAGAAGAAGAGAAAGGAAGGAAAGTGAGAAGAGAGTTCATGCAATAAATTTGAAATAAATCAACTTACCATATGCGACTGGATCGTCCCACTCAGATGACCCTCGAGGTCGGAAAGTCGCCTGATCTCACTGCTAGGCCTGCCCCTCTTCATAACGCAGGAAGACTCTCCTTCCATCCTGAAATCCCTAGACCCTCCTCTTCTCCTCCTCCTGAACTTTCAAAACTCCCCTTGGTACATTTGAATAAACTAGCCTAAGGGAGGTACTTATAGGAAAGGAGAGGTGCTACGGGACGGGACGTGTCACATGAGTGGTCAAGTCGTCAGTGTTTTATCCTTGTACTGTGGCACGATTCTGTTATATTTCTGCTGCTTTCTGATGTATTTAATCTATGATGGTCTGTGCAGGTTTTACCAACGGACGTTTTTCGCCCTATCTTGTATACCATCCTTCAGTGTTCGGTCCCCCGTGTCATGCATCATACTATATGATATTTACGCTATTAGAACACGTCAAGGACCTTGCGACCCGAACGAATCTGGGATTTGAGTTCCCCTTCAACAAAAATAGTGATGATTCCAGAAGAATTTGGGTTGTACGGATAGGCCGTTAACTGGTGATAGCGTGGGAACGACGGTTCCATTCAGTGAGTCGGTGCGTGGATAAACGGGCCCCAGCTCAGTATCAGCTCACTGGATCGGTATCCTGACCCATTCTTAACGAGTTGACAATATTATCCTTGGCTATTTTCTATTCTAGTTTGTTTTAAATTTTTCTTTAAACCCAGCATGCATTCATATAGGACTTTGAGTCTATTGCGGAAGATCATTCAAGTGATTCGATTGCGAAAGCCGTTGTGCTTCAATTCTTACAAATATGAGATATTCCATTCTGAATGAAATACTGAGTTTCCTTGAAACGGCCCTACGCTGCCCTTCCAAACGAGACCCTTGTTTGGACAGACCCTCAGATATTCCTTTGCTTTTTACCTTGTTTGACCCACCTTGGCCGCAGCACTTCCACATTGGCTGGTAACCGCTCCCCAAAGGTGAAACCTGCAGGTTTATGACCCAGGTACTTCCACACCGAGAAGTTGGTCTCCTTTATTTTCGTGCCTGAGCGCACATCTCACCCTCCCTTATTTGATTTCCGTCCAAACAATCGTCAAATTTGAAAGACCTTCTTCAAGGTCGCCTCATTGAAACTACAGGAAAGATTCCAAACAGCCTTGTCAAAAGCGTGTCTCATCACACCTTGGCATCAACTTATCAGTCCATTCCCACTCCATTTCACTCCACTTCGATACCATTCCATTACGTGTCACTCCCTTGCAAAGCAGACGCCAAGGCGGGGCAGCTGTAGACACGCTATTCCTGACGTCCCCTGAGAAAATCTCATATTACCACGCGACGCCCCTCAGCGGCTTTCGCATTTTGAATCACTTGAGTGTTTCCTATCTTTGAGTCTTCTCTCGTCTTCTGGGCGAGTAGCGTAACGCTCCTTCGGCATCCGGAAACCGCCTCGTTCTGGAAATCATGCGGCATTCGAACGGCATCAACATCAATCGCATGCATCAGAAGTTGCCGGGACCAGGAAAATGCTTAACGGACGACTGCCGACGCCCCTTTCGGGGGAATCCGGGGGTCATCATGGAGGCGTTAAAAAATAATGACAATATATATATATATATATATATATATATATATATATATATATATATATATATATATATATATATATATATATATATATATATATATATATAAGATTGAACAAAAATATATATATAATTTCATGGAGGCGTCCATGCCCATGGACGCCTCCATCAACCAGCTCACGGGCGACCCCCGACCATCGACTGACCGTTACTTAGCCTGTCGTTTGAATAAAATCCAAGGTATGGAGGCGTCCAGGCCCCTGGACGCCTCCATCAAACAGCTCACGGGCGACCCCCGGCCATCGACTGACCGTTGCTCAGTCTGTCGTTTGGAGAAAATCCAAGTTATGGAAGTGTCCAGGCCCATGGACGCCTCCATCAACCAGCTCACGGGCGACCCCCGACCATCGACTGACCGTTGCTCAGCCTGTCGTTTGAATAAAATCTAAGGTATGGAGGCGTCCAGGCCCCTGGACGCCTCCATCAAACAGCTCACGGGGGACCCCCGGCCATCGACTGACCGTTGCTCAGTTTGTCGTATGAAGAAAATCCAAGTTATGGAGGCGTCCAGGCCTCTGGACGCCCCCATCCTCCCGACCTCTATAAATAGAGGCCTACCCCCCCCCCAGTTCAAGAGGTTGAAAAAAAGAGCGCCGAGAGGCTGCCGGATTCTATTCCTAACCTGTGGGTGTTTTGTAGGGGAGGTCCTGCCGGATCCTCGGGTGCCAGTGCTCGCAGGAGAGAGGCCGCCTTCGCCCGCTGCGCTACCTCGTCATCCCTACGCTGCCGAAGCTCCGCCGGATCTCGCCATCGACCATCCAATAAGCCATTCTCTCCTCTTGTTTCCTAGTTATCTTGCATTCATCATATCATATCTTCTACCCCCCCCCCCCCCTTTTATGAGGGAGTCTTTTTCCGTTTCTACGTCGGAATAATTGCCATTCATCATAAGCATTTTCCTCCTACTCGTGTCCGAGAGGGGTTTAAAAGATAACACCAACCAGGTGTGTGTCTTGCCATCATTTCGTTACTTGCGTCATTAGAATTTGAATACTGCACCTTCGTCTTTCTGATCCACTCGTTACTTGTTTGTCGTTGTTTTGCAAGGGTACCTAAGGAAAGCCCTCTCCGTCGGCCGGCCGAAGGGGGAGGAAGAAGCAACCTGCGATTTCCCGCTCTCGGGGATTCACAATCTCCGCGCTCAACACAAGGTACACGCGATCATTTCATTTCTTTGAGGTAACCCCTCTGGCGATCACATCCCTTTAGCATCCTACGTATGCTCTTTCCTCATATTGGCACATTTCATAATCCTTCTTAATTTTTAGTCGCTCGATAGTCCATAGTTTAGTTCGCTTTCTTCTCCTTGGGTGGATTCCTCGACCTCCACACTGGGTAGCCGACTGCTGGCTGCGACCTGACAAAGACTGCCCCTGGCTGATCGGTCCTCGGGTCCTCTGCATATCTATCTCCAAAGAAGCCGCAACACGAGATGCTGTCTCTAGATCAGTGGCCCCGTTCGCGATCAGATGGTGCCTCAGCTCCTGCCTCAAACCCTGAACAAACTGCACGGTCTTCACCCTCTCATGCTCCATGATGTGAGGTGCATACCGCCCCAGCTTGACAAACTGGCCCCTGTACTACAACACGGACATGTCGCCCTGCACCAGCTCCAGGAACTCCCGCATCCTCTGCGTGGCAACAAAATCTGGACAGTACGTACGCTCAAAAGCACTGACGAAGTCGTCCCACTCGACCTGCTCAAGTGGACGAAGCTGAAAGGACGTCTTCCACTCGGAAGACCACCACTTCCGAGCCGTACCCTGCAACTGGTTGTAGGCCAACACCACTCTGTCCTCGGCAGCACTCTTCGTAGAACTGAACACTCGCTCCATCTCATCAAGTCAATCACGAGCCGCATCAGGGTCTGCCTGGCCGTTGAAGTAAGGTGGAGGGAACTGTAGAAAGTCCCTCGCTGCTCGGCCTGGCCCACCCCTAGCTGACGAGCCCTCACCAGCCTCTCCACCGAACTGTTGAGACATAAGCTGGTACATGCCACAGAAGAAATCTTCGGCCCCCGGAACCCTCACAGTAGCCGCGGCCTCGGTAGCTCCTAGTGGCGCTCTGCTATGCTCCTCCTGGTCCCCCTGGACCCCCTGATGGATCTCCTGACCTCCAGCTGACTGCCCCTGCTGAGAGCGAGAGCTCCTCCTCGGCACCATGCTCACTCCTGAAGCAAAAGACAGAAAACACAAAAACGACAAGGTCAAGAAAACGCACGATGCCCAATGCCAGCGTCATCTGTACATCATCGCTATAGACTAGTGGACCACTACAATTACCTATGATTCTCATGTAATTCCACAACCACTCTCTGATACCAGCTGTAACGACCCGATAATCCGATTACCGGGAAGGCCCGATAACCCGAGACTCGCACCGCCACCCACGAGTCCAAAGACTCGGAAGGGTTAGAAGGATGGTGTGGAAATTACACAAGTATCATAAGTAATTGCAGAAATTAAATAGTTACAATATTAAGCAAGAAATAAATTAGCATTTTACATGGTCCACAATAGGAAGTAACAACAACAGTAGTCCACAACTAGTACAGAGATAAGAAAGAAAAGTACAGCTACACGGGGCATACCCTGGCTCTGACCTCTGGCACTACCTCTGGGCACCCGCACCACGCTGCACCCCAGACGCGCTCCCTTGGGGCGGCGCCTCACCTGAAACACGGTGAAAACACGTAGGGAATGAGTCTCGGAACAAGACTCAGTAGGGATCACTCGAACCCTACCTCGTAAAATGGGAAACCACTACGCTAGCGGTAGGAGAGTACCTCGGAAAGGAAAGCCATGTACTCTACCAAACAAAGGTCCTACGGCACGCAAATCGGTACACGTGCCACGGTGAGAAAACCGAAACTCAACGGTCGACCCGGCAAACCCGAAGGCCAAACACACGACTGATAGTCTGACACTCCGTACTCGACAGGAGTACCTCCCACTAGAAGCACAGTCGGTAGCATCCCCTGACGACTTACACCGCACCGCAGGTGATCCGCCTGGCGTGGTAGCTCCTACCAAAGGCGCTAACACCGCACAAGTAACCACAAACAAGTGACTAGCTGGGGACACGTCCGTCGACGTGGGTCCAACCGCCCCCAACCACGTGTGCACACACAGACCGCGCGTCCCTGGTCTGGTCCTCTGACCGGTTTTCCCCTCAGCCGGACTCTGGCTGCAAGACGTGGGGCCCGACGGCAACCAGTCCACAAACCACCTCTAAGGGTAAGCCCGTACACCACTCCCTGGTACGACCGGTACCGCGTACTGGTAGGCTACGACTAGTGGAGGGTCACTGAAGGAGTAGACTCTCAAGTCACGGAAAATGACGCCCGCATCCGATGACGCACGGGGACCACCCCACACACCGGCCCCGTCGCACGGTGGCCACAGTCGGACTAAAAATGGGGTTGCAGCCCTCTCAGGGCAACCAGGCGCCTGACGGTCCACCCCGGGACCGTCACAAGGCTGTAACGGTCTAGGCGAGACCGTTACACGGCCTGAGGAACGTAGAGGGTAACGCGCCTGGTCCAGCGCGTTACGCGAATGTAACGCGCCTGGCCCAGCGCGTTACGCGAATGTAACGCGCCCGCCCTGGCGCGTTACACACGCCTCACGCTCCCCTCGAGAAAGCAAGATGTAACGTGCCTGCTCCAGTGCGTTACACGAATGTAACACGCCTGGCCCAACGCGTTACGCGCCCCTCACACCTGGGGTAACCCAGGGAGTAACGCGCTCGCCCCAGCGCGTCACTCGGATGTAACGCGCTCGCCCTGGCGCGTTACACACGCAGACCCCCAACGGTCAAAACCAACGGTCGGAAAGCCCCTGACGGCCCAGCCCAGGCGCGTCACATACAAGTGGCGGTCAATCGTGGGACCGTCACAGTCCCTGACCCCCGAAGGCCAACCAAAGGGCATGTGACGGCCAACACGAGGCGCGTCACATCATGTGACGGTCCCTGGAAGGCACGTCACACGCGCCCGACGGCGAGAACGGTGGGAAAGCCCAAAAACTTCAACCACGCCCCCATGCCTCCACCGGAGAGGGGGAAATCAAAGGGGAAGACCCCTGGGGACCCCTAGCATGTTCTAGGCCATCAAAACACAAACTCATGCATCAAATCCATAGATCGGGCGAGCTCTCCCCAAATCATGGAAAAACCCCAACATGCTCAATCACACCCCTCTCGGCCTCCCCTCGGCCTATAAATCACGGAAATGAAAGGCGGGGAGCTAGGGAACGTCACCCTACCTTAATGGAGCGAATGCTCCGTCGGATCGTCCACGAACGCAAGAAATCGCTTTGGAAAACCCTCGTTCTTCAAGCTTCCCACGAGCACCGCACGTCCCCACGATCGCCTCACCGCCGCCCACGTCGTTGCGCCGTCGCCCCGCCGCTGTCTGCAGCCGGAGAGGAGCTCGCCGCGGTCGAATGGGAGGAAGAGAGGGAGAGGGAGAGGTCACGGTGGGGAGGAAGGAAGGAAGAAGAAGAAGAAGAATAAGAAGAGGGTGGGGAGAGAGAGAAAAATGGGATATTTATAGAAATCCAGAAATTCTGAAAAATACTGAAAAATAGAAAATTACATTTCCGAAATCCTCAGGACGCACCGATCGCAACGGTACCACTCATGCCCAGGTGAACGGTCCGGTTCACCCGCAGCGAGGTTCCGAAGGAATTGCCGAAACACACACCGGAAATCAGAAAATACGCGCTGAAAAGCCGCGGAACGCCTCCGGGCCTCTGAAACGACTCCGGATCGCGCCGATCCGAACACGGAAGATGTCCGAAACGAAATTTCAGACACAACGGAGCTGGACGCTCCGAGAAACCAGATCTGGGACCCACGAAGAAGGATCCGAAAGGTCCTGGATATTACAGACCAGGTCTAGTTTCTGCTCGGCTGCGGGTAGGTCAACCTACCCCATGGGCCAGGTCGACCTACCCTTGTTGGTCGACTGACCCTTACAGGTTGGTCGACTGAAATGCAGCTCTTTAGCTCGTTTTGGCCTCCGATTGACCTGGTTGTGACCTTTGGCCCCGTGGATATCCCGGACAACTAGTGGGGACAGAGACCATATTTTTTGGTGTCCGGAGATATCGTGTTATCTCGATTAGCATGCCCACATGATTTTGAGGGTCTGGGTGACCCCGTGTGCTCCGAGCTTTCTCGTCATGCTAGATGGAGTCACCGTGTGCCGGTGTAAGTGCGAAGGGTTGTCCCCGCACAATGTTAGCATCTTCGGAAAGTGGTTTCCATGTGGGCCATGCGTATGGCCTACGAACTGTGAGTTCTATGACACAGCCTTGGGCTGGAGGTTTCTCGCTTTTCCTTGGAAAGGGAATGAAGTCGGCAGGCATGAGTCACATGTTGTACCCAGACATTTTCCCAGCAAATATAACAAGGGACTAAGGATCGGGCATTTCCCCGAACGCCCTTAAGGCGTTGTTTACATACCCCTTTTCACGTCACACCGGGCTCAACTAAGGGTCCTAGCCAGCTAGCCGTGACTTGCGGCGACACCAACAAATGATTGGGGCCACCCCCAAATCACCCAGCTTGCGGGTTTACCCGCCTTCAACTTAGACACCCGGGCCAACCCGGGGGCGCCCTGACCACAAGCCATGGCACGTGGCACTCAACAATGAGGCCGGGGTTCTCCCCAAGATGCCTCCCTCCAGCCTTCAAAAGTCCAAGGAAGACTCTTTCCAGTCAACCATGGGGTCCGAGAGCCCTTACAACGCTTATATGACCCGTGCTCGCATGTCGGGAATTTCCCCCAGCACCTTGCGGGCGCGTATGTTCCGGCCACTCTACAGCAAGCCGGGGGCCAACCCGCGGCTCAAACACATCAGCCGTACTCTACGGCAACCCTAGAGCAAGTTGAGGCCGCCCCCAACCCTCAGACGCACGGCATTGAGCTGTTTATCTTCAGCACCCGGGCCAACCCGGGGCTGCCCTGTCTGTTGTGCCCCTTAGGCACAAGCATATGCTATGTTGTTTTGATGATAGCAACACAATGAGAGTATCACATGTGCATTCATTACAGTGAGTCAGTCATTGTGTTTAGCATACATTGCATTTGTTCTCTGTATAGATGCACTACATTCTGTCAAATAGCTTCAGTTCAATATCTGCTATGTGCATACATTGCATCAGTGCACTTAGATGGGTCGACCCCCCTCTTAGATGGGTCGACCCCCCCCCCAGACTCGCATGTCTATACATTCATGGCATTTGTGCAACGTTTGTTCTGAAGTCTATACATTGCATTGCTGCCTTACTACGTTACATGCCATATAGTCTATACATCCATTGCTTCAGTTCAATATCTGCTTTATACATACATTGCATCGGTGCATTGCTTCTTATGTGCATATACTGCATCAGTGCATCCGTCTGGCACATCCATTGCTTTAGTTCAATATCTGCTTTGTGCATACATTGCATCGGTGCATTGCTTCTTCTGTGTATATACTGCATCAGTGGATCCGTGTGGCAATGTCTATACACTGCTTTGTGTTGTGTTTGTGCATCGTTTAGAACACAAGTATATACATCCATGCATCATGGGTCGACCCCCTTCTTAGATGCATCAACGCCCCCAGATTTCTAAGTCTATACACTCGTCTTCATGCATAGCAGAGTCTATACAGTGCAGCTCATATAACTTGCATGTCTATACATTGCATTGTGGCGTTTGTGCTCAAAGTCTATACATTGCTACATTGCTTGCATTTGTAAAGTCTATACATTGGCTGTTGTCCTGCAGCGTCAACACATGTCCAAACATTGCATCGTTGTGTTAAGTCTATACATTCACATTGTCTGCATGTCTGCACGCTAAAGTCTGTACAGAGTCTGTGTCTGTTTGACCAGCAAGTCTGCACAACGTCCTTCTCATTTAGCGTCTAAGGCAATGTCTATACACTGGACTTGAAGTCTGTACATTGAGCGTCTCATGCAAGTCTATACAACGCATCAGACTAAGTCTGTACATTGAGCGTCTCATTGAGCGTCTCATGTAAGTCTATACAATGCATCAGCAAGTATGTACATTGGAGTGTGTTAGGCAAAGTCTATACATCGGACTGTTTCAACTGAAGTCTGTACAGCGTCATGCATCATTCTTCAAAGTCCATACACTGCACTGTTGCTTGCTCGAGGTGAAGTCTGTACAGCGTCATGCATCATTCTTCAAAGTCCATACACTGCACTGTTGCTTGCTCGAGGTGAAGTCTGTACATCCGTCAGTGAACTTCGAAGTCTATACACTGGGATCTTTACCTACGTTCAGTTCTGCAAGTCTGTACATTGGGCTTTCACGTAAAGTCTATACATCCTTGAACTATGCAAGTCTGTACATCGTTGCTTTGCCAAAGTCTACACATTGTGAACCTTCAAGTCTGTACAGACTTTGCTTCGCTCAAGTCTGTACATCGTCCAGTTGTCTTTGGCAAGTCTTCACATCGTGAAGTCTATACACTCGATTGTCTTGCATTGCATCAAGTCTGTACAGCCTTTCCTTTGGCAAGTCTGTACATCGTTCATGAAGTCTGACCAATGAGCAAGTCTGTACATCGGACTAGTCTGCATCGGCTAAGTCCATACATTGTCCAGTGCATTGCATGCATCATTCATGAAGTCTATACATCGAGTTGAATGCTGGCTAAGTCTGCACATCGTCTGTCTTACTTAGAGTCTCATGCATAACATGAAGTCTGTACATCGCACAGCATTCAAGTCTACACATTGTGCATCATTTTAGTTGAAGTCTGTACATCGTGCATCTAGTGTTTCAAGTCTATACATTGTTGCACGTTGTGTCTGTCTAAGTCTTCACAGTGCTTCTTCATCAGGCACTCTTCGTGAAGCCTAATGAAGGCACGTGATCCAAGGAAGGACGAGGTGCCCAGATTATGACACGTGGAAGCAGCCCAGCCAGGATGCTGCCAGGTGGTCGAAATGCCTCGGTTCTGGCAAAATTCTTTGGGCGGGAAATGTGGAAGCCACACGACCCTATCCACCCTGCTGCTCTATATAAATGAAGACTCCTTTGTCTGAAGAAGATTGATCGAGAGGCAAAGTCTATACAGTGAGAGTGATCGACTGAAGGAGAAGATAGCCTGCACGATGCTGTGAAAAAGAAGCAGAGAAGAAAAAGAAACAGAAGAGAAAAAGAAAGAGAGAAAAGAAAGAGAGTTGAGAGAGTGAAGAGTTGAGAGATTTGTTCCTCAGATCGTTGGTTCAAAACCCGATCTGAGTTTGCTCACTTGTTTGAGCTACATTCCCTGCAGGGATACATTTCCTTTTCGTTTGTTTGCCTTTTTGTTTTGTTTTCGAAACTCTTGTGTTCAAGCTGTTGGTCAGCATTTGCAGAGGTGCTGCCTCTGGACGGGTCAAGCTGTAATCCCCAGCGGTTGCAGTGGAGGATTCCACTAGACAGCAAGCTGTGAGGCTCAGCGGATTGTAGGCAAGCTGTGAGGCCCAGCGGTTCAAGCTGTGAGTCAGCAGTAATCCACACTCGGGTTGAGTGTGGGGTGGATGTAGGTCTGGAGGACCGAACCACCTAAAAACCTTTGTCTACTGTGTGATTGTTTTGTGGTTTGCATAGCTTTTATATTTCTATCCTTGCGCAGTAGATGTTTGCTTAGGACTGTTCTTTATATGTTCTAGTTGGTATTCGCATTGTGCCCACTATCTGTTCAGTAGAAGTTTTCATTCCGCATTTGTTTCTGCTACAGTAATTTTTTATCGGGTCTTTGATCTACTCACCCCGCTCTAGACCACCCTTTAGCGTCCCAACACTGTCAACCCGCCGTGCAATGCGGCACATATCACAAAGGCTGGGCCCACACGCCCAAAATGCCTTCCCATGGCTCCCACGAGCTACACTACCCATCCTCGGGCCAAGCCCAAGGCTCGCCAGCCCACTACCTAAGCTGTTTGGCAACCCAGGATGTGTCGAGAATTTTCCCGAATACCTTGCGAGCGGTAGCCGCAACACGACAACAACGGACCCCCACGGGTCAATCCCAGCACTTCTTCTGCCCAAGTCCTTCAAAGGACACCACCACACAACCACAGAAGGCCACCCGGGCCAACCCCACGCGGCGGCCACCCCTCCCGGGGGGAGTTCACCCCGGGCGCGACCGCGCCCGAGTGGGGGCGAACTCCCCTTGGGGCCGCACCTTCCACTCAGTCCCATGGGTCCCATCGCCATCCCGTCACAGCCCCTGTCCGGCGTAGAAATGATCCACGTACCAGCTCGAGAGTGCTCGTGGAGAAGAAGACTCGAGATCGTGAGAAGCCCGAGTCAACTCTCTCGTTCTACGCGCACACAACCAGCCAACCAGTCCAAGCTTCGTATCATTTGTCTTCTTGCAGTCATACGGAGTCAAGGTGGGCCCAAGAAGACCAGAAATTGGGGTTTTATAGACCCGGGAAAAAACCCCTTGTCCAGCCCGCGTAAACTCGGGCCCACCTCCATTAAAACAAAAAAAGATTTTTCTTTAAAAAAAATGGGGTTTCACCCCACGTAAACCTCCAGGTGGGGGGGGGGGGGGTTACGCGGACTAGCCCGCCCCCCCGGGCTGGTCCGCGTAAACCCGGGCCGACGCCTTCTAAAAATAAAAAAACAAAATAGGGTTTTTTCACCCCGCGTAAACCCCCAAGGGGGGGTTATGCGGACCAGCCCCCTCCCAGTTTCTTACTCGCACTAACCTGTGTGCAACCCGTCTCCCGGATCTCAATTTACCAACCCCTCAAGTCAAGCACAATTGTCACCCTACAGCTGCAGGGGTACCCGATTCCCTATCCTTGGCTTCAAAAATATCTAGGCTCTTCTTCAGCACAGAACAAAGGTGTTCGGATTCAATCCGATGTAAATAAACACCAACTGCTTGCAGTCGGTGGGGAAAGACGTCTCGTACATGAATCCCCACAATCGTCTGCACACTCGCACCCGTGGAACCTCCCTTATCTCCACGTGTCACCCGATATCCCGTGCCCACGTGTCGCGCCCTGGTGGCGGTTCCCCAGCCAAAATTTGGTTCCAGAGGTGATTGTCGAGAAATCGACTAGAACGCCCGCACCTTGTCCGGTCACCCGGTCCTCCCGGAAACCTCTCGTGCAAGTTGACCCGTCTCGCCTTCCGTAAAAGGTGAGTGTACGGTACTACCATGAGAAGCATATAGCTACAAAGGATAATACCCCTGAGATAACATCAACTCCCTTATTTTCCTTTATCGCTTTATTCCCCTTCTCACCGTGGTCACCGACTTCGATCGTCGAAAGATGGTCGGCGCGAAACACCGCCTTAAAAAAAAAATTAACTATGGTTTTTGACCCTAGGAGTAGGGCAGATTGACAACATGATGCCGTGTGGTACAACGGTCTTGACCTGAGTCATGTGACTCAAGGACCATTGAATTGGTAGGTCTAGTTGACCGTCCATAGTCTGGTGGCATCGAGCCACCCGGTACTTCGTGGTTCTTTTGACGGGCCTGTACGTGTGTGACCTATCCGTACTCTGGTGGTTTCTTCTAAGAGTCTTACCTCAAGTGACCTTACCCACTAGTCGTAGCTTTTCCGCGCACACGTGTGTGGACCCACTTGGGAGTGCTAGAGAGCTTATCTCGGTGAGACGGTATTTAGGCTGGTTACCGTACGACCACTCGTCTTTGCAGTCTGAGTCTGGGCTGGGTGAAAAATCAGCTAGAGGACCCGACTTAGAGTGCATAGTCTGTGTGTGCACACGTAGTTGGGGGCGTCGGACCCGCGCTGACGAGCGCGACCCCAGCTAGTCCTTGTTTTGTGGTTACCTGTGCGGTGTCTCAGTTTTTGTCTGGGGCGAGTAGGGAGACACCTGGGGCGTAGACTAAGACGTCAGTGGATGCATCCGACCTTGCTTCTGGTGGGTAGTACTCTTGTCTCACGAGATGAGTTTCTTCCTGGTTCTTCGAGTTACTTCTGAGCGTTTTCCCAACTTTTAGGTCGAGGGATCCCGATAGAGTTGTCGAGGTTTCACCCGTAGATAGTGTAGGGTTCACGACTACGAGGTCGTGACTACACCCTTGGACCGTGTGGTACGGTCTTGGGTTGGGCCTTCGTCTGTGAGGACGGGCCTTCGTGATAGAGTTGTCGTGGTTTTCTCTTCCTGGTGGTGTAGCCAAGGTTTTCTGCTAGTTCGGTGGTCTCCTGACCGAGAGATCGAGGTTTGCTTTTCATGTCGTTAGGAGTAGTTTAGAGAGCCGTGGTTCTATCGACTGTCGTTTTGACCATTTGTGCTACGACTGTTACTTATGTTGTTGGCATTACTGTTGTTGTTGATCTTGTTAGCGTTGTTGTTTACCGTCGTTGTTTTGTGGTGGGGATCCGTGGGACCCCTATTGAGCCAATGAGATGAGACTCACCTCTGTCTTTTCAGGTGTTGTGATTTCTCCTCGAGGTTTGGAGGTGTAGCGCGGAGGTTCGTAGTTGCCAACTCGTCAGAGCCAGAAGTTCACCCGATGTTTAAGTACGTTCCTTTTCTGTGTAGACTGTACTTTATTTGACTAAACTCTGTTATTAGATTATTAATTGAAAATGTAATTTTATCTCCTGTCATTTAAACTGTTAATTATATAGTTATTCCTGCATTGTTTTAAATTTCAATGTACCTCCACACACCCTAATAACCCTTCCGAGCCTCTTGGCTCGTGAGTGGCGGGTCAGGATTCGAATGATATCGGGTATTTCCTGGTATCCGGATCTTGGGTCGTTACAATCCGTTGGCTCTGCGCCATGAACCATCTCTTACCTAGCAAGCCGAACACCAATAACAGCACTGGACCAGCACCGGTCTGAACACAAACCTTCAACACATCCTAGATTCAATCTAGGGAAAGATATATTCTATAATCGGCCACTCAAGGCCTCGCTTACATACGGCTCTCGCCATTCTCGATTCACTACAATTGGCATCCTCTGTGTGTGAAAACCTCATTCGCTGGTCACTAGTTACTCATCAATGGGGAGACTTGCCCAACTTCCTCTTACATGCTCCTTCACCAAACCCGATAAGCACATTCCAAATATCGACAGGCCATCTGTTGACTCTTACTCTGACCATTACTGCATCTCACGTCGATCCTCCCTCAGACACCGCATCCGATCTTGATCCTCACGCCAACTCTACCCTCTTAGGGGGACATGACGCAACCAAATGATAGGATTCCACAATCCCCTATCCACAACATCACTAGACTCAGGCTTACAGAGAAATCCTCCCATACTGGACACAAGACTAAGGCTCTCATTCGACGACATCCCTCCTGGGACTTCCGTACACGGGCATCGTCCATTACATAGTCTCATCCCATCTTTATCACAATTACTCCAAATGGACACCTGCCAATATTGACTCTGCTCTTGCTACTGAGCGACAGGACACAACCTGAATAATCCATGGCACATATCTCTAGGACAAAAAAGTGCCATATGCTATCATAGTAACCTGGTCAACGACGTCGCAACCAATGTACATGGATCTCCAAACATCATAGATCCTTAACACAGCTGGGTCCTTCTCACAATAGTCCGAACTCTCAGACTTAACTGGGCCTCTTATAGACATTACCACAACTGACCCTTGGCTAGCCTCACCAGCCATTCACAGCTACCAACTGGGACCCATAATCATCTCTTGGAGATCACATTTGTTGGACCATGATTCCATCTCGAGGACACAGCTCTCCGCACGAGTCGAGCTCCTAGCTTACCGACTCCGAACATCACATTCTCGTCCTCCGTCAGGCTATTCCTTTGCAACCCCCAACCGGGTCTAGAACCAAACACCTGACACCGCTTCCAACAAATGAATACGGAACTCATACGGCACATTTGTCGTCTGTTGGCACCGACTTATTTTCTCGAATTAATCAAGGATTAAGCATAGGAAAATACTCCCTAAATGGAGCAAAACGGCACATCGCCAAAGTTGCTATACCAGTCGAGTTGTGCTCAGAAATCGAGACGTGTCGCTGGGTCAAGCGGCACAACATAACAACCGGGCGTCGACCCCGAGCAAATGGCACTATGCCAGCCAGTTTCCCGACAACCGGGTCAGTTTCGGGATTCGGGACAACCTGCCGTACCTTACGATACTCTGAAAAGATTCGGGGATCACCCCCGGACACTCTGCATACGGTGTCACACCGCTGACGCTTCAACAACCGGGTTAACCCGGGACTCAGAACAGCTTGCCGCATCATACGGCCCTTCGACAAGGAGCGAGGGTCACCATGACCACCAGATAAACGACATCATCATGTCGACATCCCAGTCAGCGGGCCCAACCAAGGGTCCTAACCAGCTAGCCGTGACCCGTGGCAACATCAACGATCGATCCGGCCCACCCCTGATCACTCAGTTTGCGGGTTTGCCCGCGTTCAACATAGCTACCCGAGCCGACCCGGGGGCACCCTGACTACAAGCCACGCCACGTGGCGCCCAGCAATGAGGCCGGGGTCTACCCTCGAGTCGGCTCCCTCTAGCCCTCTGAAGTCAAAGGAAGACCCGTCAAGGCCAACCGTAAGCTTCAAGAGCTCACATCACCCGTATACAACCCACGCACGCGCGTCGGGAATTTCCCCGAGCACCTGGTTGGCGCGTATGCTCCAGGCACTCTACAGCAAGCCAGATCTCGACTCGGGACTCCCAGCTATCCACCCGTCTTGCACAACCATCGCGTGCTCTTGCACGCGGATCGACCTGCGTGGTCAGGTCGCGCGGATCAACCTGAGCGATCAGGCCCTTACCCCCTCCAATATTCTCCCTCCCCCTCTCTCTCTAGGAGTGGATTCTCCTAGATTTCTCTCTCCCTCTCTTCTGCACTCACATCACCGATCTCTTCTCTCTCCCCCCCACCTTCTTCTCCTTTCCTCAGCCCTCTCTCTCTCTTGCCATCGCACTACTGGGAACCTGTCATCGCCCCTCCTTCTCTCTGTTCTCACCTCCCCTCCCCCCTCCTTTACTTCTTCCCACAAGCCCACACACCACCGTGCCCATTCCCCCTGCTAACCCCCCTTGGCCGCCAGCTTTCCCTTCCTCTTCCCCTCTCCCATTGCTTCTCCTTGTCCCCTCCCCCACAACCACAGTTTGGCCAAGTTACCCCCCCTTCCTTCGTCCCCCAACCCCCTCCCTCCCTGCAATTGCAGTCACCCCACTTCTCCCCCCCCCCCTCTCTCTCTCTCTCTCCCTCCACCCCAATTTTCGGAATTTTCTCTCTCCTCCCCATTCACCCCTCATTAAGACCTCTCCCCTTCCCCATACACCCATTTAACTCCCCCCCAACCCAAGGTGGCATCCTCCAATCCACACCCCACCTCCCAACCCCCAACTACCCAACACCACTTCCTAAGCACCCCTTCCTCTCCCCAAGGTTGAAGGGGCTCTTCCCTAAGCCCAAATTCAAATTTCCCTCTCCCTAGGGCAGTGCCCTTCCATCTCCCCACCTCCCAAACCACCCAAAGTCGTAGCCCCCCTTCCCCATACCAGCCAAGTTCACCCTCCACCTCTTACTCTCTTGGCCATCCCCTTCCCCACCCCCTCATCTTCTTCTCATTCAGCCTCTGTTTCAGGCAGCAGAGTTGCAGCGACTTGCAGAGGCAGCCACGACCGTCTCTCAAAAATTCAGGTGGCAAGGCCTACATTGCTGGAATCGTCATCGAGATAGCTTTCCAACGGTGGTGGTCTCGCCAGCTTCCGAGTTCGGAGCTGTCCGGAGGAGCGTCATCTTCAACGACTGCGCAATCTGTCCCAGACTGAAGACCAGAGCGATCTTGGAAGCTGTTCTGCGGTCAACCTTGGAGGAATTCAAGCACACTTCCTTCTACAAAATTCTTCTTCGTCTAGTCCTCCATCAGTAGCAGAAAGAACGACGCCAATCGCCTGCCTGAGCTATTTGTTCTGAATTATTTCGTCAGAGTGTGCAGTCTGCCACCAGTGGACTCAGGTTTGACCTGTCTTCATTTATCTGGCCACCATTCTCATCTCCGACCTCGGATTGTGGCCCCGTCAACTTCTGCTCGAAGCTACTCCGGCCACGATCGCGTCACCGCCAGTTTCGTTCAATTTGAAGTTTGGGAGCGACCGCAGCGCCTTCTACAATCCACTGCATCAGTTCTGCATCAGTCCGAAGCAGAGTGTTGCTGTCCTGCTCCAGTCGCCGGTCCGATCAGCCCCGAGGTCCAGAGCTTCCCAAAAAATTTAGGCATCATCCTCTGTCAGTTGGGAAACTTTTACCGTAGGTTTCGTCAAGATCTGAGCTCTGTGGAATTTGTGGCAGTGACATCACCGGCCCCCTGTCCAACAATTCTGAAGGTTGGCAGAACCGGCGGGGATCGGCAAATCGGGTTTCCTTAGCATAAATCCCCACCCCGCTTGGCCGGCTGAAGGCCCCTCCCTGCGTGGAGGTAGTATTGGATGTAATAACATTAATCCCCACCCCAAGATCACCCCTCCTGCGAGAGGTGTAGTGGTGTAATCTTTCCATTTCAGGTTGAAGCGACACCGACGCGGCGTGCGGGTGTATACCCTCGCCTCCCCGCTCGCCCCCGTCTCCGGCCGGAGTCGGCGTCTTCACGCCGGCTAGGTGAGCTCCTGAACATCTCTCATTGCTGTAATGGACTTGCTTAGCTTAGTATTGCTATAGTTACTCCGTCGGCGGTAAGAGAGTGTCCGATCTTAAATTGCCACCAAATTGAGTGACCACCGCGGGCGAGTTGTGAGAGCATCCACTTAACCCACACCCTTGGTGTGTTGGCCGCTCATGATTTGGGCATCCTAGGTCCATTTGGGGTTCTCCCCAAGCTAGCCAACCATTGGAGTCTCAAGGTCCCGCCTCGGACCCTCTCCAACATCGCCTAGTCGCCATCGGGCACTAAGTGTGCGCCATACGGGTGAGCTCGCTAGTGTGAGTCTACTGCTCAAAACTTGAATGCTTGTAAAATAGGTCCATAGGTCGGTTTTACATCAAGTGGTATCAGAGCAAGTTCACAACTTGTCTCTATCAAGTTGGTCCTAGGGCATGTCTATGCATTTAGAGTCTTCAAGTGCATCACTCTTGTCCCCTAGTATGGCCACCTCATACCAACCTTGCCCATCGTCCCTCTCCATGAGTCCAAAACCCCAAGAGAGACCCATCACCAACACACATGACCTCCACAGTCATGTTGAATACCTCATGGGAGCTATGAACAATACCTTTGATCGCCTAGATAGCATAAAAGGCCAACTTACCCGATTAGGTGACAATGAGCCCACCCCAAGGGTAGCTGATAGATTGGTCCCCCACCCACTTCCCGCCTTTGATGGAACCTCTCTTAGAGAATATTTAGATTGGGAAGCAGCATTAGACCAATACTTCACTTGGTATCCCATGTCCGAGGATAAAATGGCTTGGGTCGCCAAAATGCAACTAACCAAACAAGCTCAAACTTATTGGATGCAAATTGTCGGGCTAAGAATACTTAGAAGGGAAGCACCCATCACCACATGGAGGGACATGAAGGAGCAACTTAGGGCTAGATATGTTTTCCCCTCATACTCAAATCACCAAGACCTAAGGAGCACTTCAACTCCTTCATCCCCACCTAGCCAACCCATGACCCTAATCCCCCATTCCACATCACTTCCCACCTATCCTACCCCAACCACCACACCAGCACCCTACCTACAAACTCCCACCACAACCATATGTCCACAAACCCAATTGGACCCCGTGTCCACCCCTCCATCGAGGCCCATAATGGCCACCACCCCTAAACCCAAAACCCCTCACCAAACCCACCTCCCACTTCCTACACCAATCTTTCCCCAACCTAGGCCTCCTCTACTTCCCCTTCCTATCCCAACCCAAGCCCATGCTTGTTCACCACCTCGGGTGTGTCATACGCTAGCTATCACCAAACCACCCATCATAGATCCCCCTACTCCATTAGCAATAGAAGTTGTTACCCACACACCTATCCAAGTGGAGAAGGATGCCCATCCGAATCCACCTCCCAACAAAGAGGAAATCCAAAGGCCAAACAACTCATACACCTCTAGCCTAGCTCCTCTAGAGACACCCAACCTCACCATAGATAAGTCCATACTCCAATGGCTCAAGAAAGGTCTCACCATTCCTAGTTCACAACCATGCCACCTACCCATGGGATATCAATCCCAAATCATTCCCATTCAGCCACATGCCACTTATCAAACTTCCTATTGTGTGGAAGATTTGGGAAACTTAGTGAACTACCTACATTGGCAAATTCACTTGACCAATATGCTAGCCATGAGGCCGTCCATGACTAACACCATTAGCCTAGCATATCCAACTATTGGCTCCATCACTTCCATCTACACTAATGGCCAAGTTACTAGTGAGATCATCCTCCTTCTTCCCATGGAGGAAGAACATATCCTAGTCCACTCCCCAATCATTGAGATCCCAAGTGCTTTGATCGGCCAACCCATTAGCAACCTTGGCCCACTTATTGAGGAGGATGACTCACCATTCGAGGATCTTGAGGACATGGAGTACCCCTATCTAGGTGACCCTTACCATGATCCCTTCGACCCTTTCCTATGGGAACCTAGATCTCCATGTGACCCACTTACCTTATTCACCACCCACCTTACCCTACCCTTACCACCCATGATGAACCAAACCCCTCCCTTCCTAGACTCGGGTTACACCGTGGGAGCCTTGACCTTCGGCAACATACACCTTGGGATTGATGAGTTTCCCCACTCCATGATTTTCCCCTTCTTAGATCCCTTTGATCCATACGAGTGGAAGCTCAAGGGCCACCCCATACCCATGCACATATAAGTCATCTCTAGGATAAGAGTGCATAAGTCTTGGCACCACACACTACTTGGCATGATTAGAAAGACGGGTCCATTCATTCACATCACCCACATGTCAAGTAGGAAGCATGAGTGGTCCCTATTTGAGTGTAACGGTCCTCCCCAATTCACCATTGGTCTTATGTATGCTAGGAGCCTACATGGGTGTAATGGTCCTCCAACATTCATCACACTCACTTGTAAGAGGGACACCTATGGATGCCCCGGTCCTCCCAAATCCTTCAAAATCTTCATAACATCAATGCATGATAGGTCTATATGTGGTTATCCTGGACCACCTTTGCATACCATACATTGTCAACTCACACCGCATCATAGTACATGGCATATGCATTCAAGCAAGTATCAAGCAACAAGCGGTGGGATTCACAAGAAACGAGCACAAACTCCTAAGCACCACTTTGAGTTCCAAGTTGACAACTTGGCGATGATGGCTTTGGAGTGGCTCTACTTTAGGGTCACCTCCAATCTGAGGGCACGAGGACTTGGACCTTGCCAAGTTCCGAGTGGCTTTGGCAACCAAGCTTATGGGTTGAACTTTCAAAAGGGTTTTGGGATTCTCCCCATTTCTCATGTGGCGGATCCAGCACGCTCTAAGGGCACCGCGGTGGATCCTAGTGAGTGCCTCGAACTTACACCTACCCTTGTGAGAGACACCCTCGGAGTGCCACCACAAATAGCCTGAGAGCCCGACGTGAGTACACAGCGGCAATACTAGGCAAGCAAGATCCCATCGCCAGCATGAGGGTATGACCAAGCCACTTTGTCGAGCTGAAGCGCCGTTCCCCGACTATGGTCGCGGGTTGAGTATGGAGATCGTGGATCACCCAGAGCCGCAGTTCGATGTACTACTTCCCTGGTGGACCCATACTCGACGGGGTCGAGTTTTCCCCACCCCGGGGGTATGATGAGGGCATCCCTTGCCTCTCCACATTTTCTCCGGACTCGGATTGTTCGTCGACAAGCGCCATTATGTTAATCATGTATTTTTGAGTCTAGTCATGTAATCTTCACATTTTATTTGAGTCAATATCATGTAATTTTCCCTTTATTTGAGTCATGTACCTAGGTTAGTGAGTCATTTTCCTAAGTATTGTGTCATTAGGTTGGTTTGTTAGGCTAGTGGGCCCAATTCATTGGGCTTGGCCTAAGGGCACCCCTATCCCTTCGGTTATTTGTCATTGAGTCAAATGTCAGGGACTTTTGTAGAAATGTGGGTTGCCTATATATAGGACCCCATTCCCCTCATTTTGAAGTAATGAACAATTGAATGAAAATTTGAATTAGAAATTTTTGAAAACTGTCCTCCGATGTGAGGCCCTTACCCCCTCCAATATTCTCCCTCCCCCTCTCTCTCTAGGAGTGGATTCTCCTAGATTTCTCTCTCCCTCTCTTCTGCACTCACATCACCGATCTCTTCTCTCTCCCCCCCACCTTCTTCTCCTTTCCTCAGCCCTCTCTCTCTCTTGCCATCGCACTACTGGGAACCTGTCATCGCCCCTCCTTCTCTCTGTTCTCACCTCCCCTCCCCCCTCCTTTACTTCTTCCCACAAGCCCACACACCACCGTGCCCATTCCCCCTGCTAACCCCCCTTGGCTGCCAGCTTTCCCTTCCTCTTCCCCTCTCCCATTGCTTCTCCTTGTCCCCTCCCCCACAACCACAGTTTGGCCAAGTTACCCCCCCTTCCTTCGTCCCCCAACCCCCTCCCTCCCTGCAATTGCAGTCACCCCACTTCTCCCCCCCCTCTCTCTCTCTCTCTCCCTCCACCCCAATTTTCAGAATTTTCTCTCTCCTCCCCATTCACCCCTCATTAAGACCTCTCCCCTTCCCCATACACCCATTTAACTCCCCCCCAACCCAAGGTGGCATCCTCCAATCCACACCCCACCTCCCAACCGCCAACTACCCAACACCACTTCCTAAGCATCCCTTCCTCTCCCCAAGGTTGAAGGGGCTCTTCCCTAAGCCCAAATTCAAATTTCCCTCTCCCTAGAGCAGTGCCCTTCCATCTCCCCACCTCCCAAACCACCCAAAGTCGCAGCCCCCCTTCCCCATACCAGCCAAGTTCACCCTCCACCTCTTACTCTCTTGGCCATCCCCTTCCCCACCCCCTCATCTTCTTCTCATTCAGCCTCTGTTTCAGGCAGCAGAGTTGCAGCGACTTGCAGAGGCAGCCACGACCGTCTCTCAAAGATTCAGGTGGCAAGGCCTGCATTGCTGGAATCATCATCGAGATAGCTTTTCAACGGTGGTGGTCTCGCCAGCTTCCGAGTTCGGAGCTGTCCGGAGGAGCATCATCTTCAACGACTGCGCAATCTGTCCCAGACTGAAGACCAGAGCGATCTTGGAAGCTGTTCTGCGGTCAACCTTGGAGGAATTCGAGCACACATCCTTCTACAAAATTCTTCTTCGTCTAGTCCTCCATCAGTAGCAGAAAGAACGACGCCAATCGCCTGCCTGAGCTATTTGTTCTGAATTATTTCGTCGGAGTGTGCAGTCTGCCACCAGTGGACTCAGGTTTGACCTGTCTTCATTTATCTGGCCACCATTCTCATCTCCGACCTCGGATTGTGGCCCCGTCAACTTCTGCTCGAAGCTACTCCGGCCACGATCGCGTCACCGCCAGTTTCGTTCAATTTGAAGTTTGGGAGCGACCGCAGCGCCTTCTACAATCCACTGCATCAGTTCTGCATCAGTCCGAAGCAGAGTGTTGCTGTCCTGCTCCAGTCGCCGGTCCGATCAGCCCCGAGGTCCAGAGCTTCCCAAAAAATTTAGGCATCATCCTCTGTCAGTTGGGAAACTTTTAGCGTAGGTTTCGTCAAGATCTGAGCTCTGTGGAATTTGTGGCAGTGACATCACCGGCCCCCTGTCCAACAATTCTGAAGGTTGGCAGAACCGGCGGGGATCGGCAAATCGGGTTTCCTTAGCATAAATCCCCACCCCGCTTGGCCGGCTGAAGGCCCCTCCCTGCGTGGAGGTAGTATTGGATGTAATAACATTAATCCCCACCCCAAGATCACCCCTCCTGCGAGAGGTGTAGTGGTGTAATCTTTCCATTTCAGGTTGAAGCGACACCGACGCGGCGTGCGGGTGTATACCCTCGCCTCCCCGCTCGCCCCCGTCTCCGGCCGGAGTCGGCGTCTTCACGCCGGCTAGGTGAGCTCCTGAACATCTCTCATTGCTGTAATGGACTTGCTTAGCTTAGTATTACTATAGTTACTCCGTCGGCGGTAAGAGAGTGTCCGATCTTAAATTGCCACCAAATTGAGTGACCACCGCGGGCGAGTTGTGAGAGCATCCACGTAACCCACACCCTTGGTGTGTTGGCCGCTCATGATTTGGGCATCCTAGGTCCATTTTGGGTTCTCCCCAAGCTAGCCAACCATTGGAGTCTCAAGGTCCCGCCTCGGATCCTCTCCAACATCGCCTAGTCGCCATCGGGCACTAAGTGTGCGCCATACGGGTAGGCTCGCTAGTGTAAGTCCGCTGCTCAAAACTTGAATGCTTGCAAAATAGGTCCATAGGTCGGTTTTACATCACCCGGGGACCGACCCACGCGTCAGAATTGTCCCGCGGCTTGCGCCCATTGTACTTCGGCCTCTTCGGCCCCTCTGTAAAGCCCATGTGGCTCTCATATAGCATGAAACTAGTTGAACACATGTATATACTCGGGCCTCGGCCTCTTCACGGCGCCTGCCTCCTTCAGTCACAACAGTGCCCCCGGCACCCGACTGCCAGTCACACCGGGACCCGAGCATGACCATCGAGGTCTCCCGACGCCCGTCTCCTTCAGTCACAACGGTGCCCCCGGCACCCGACTGCCAGCAACTCTACTCACAACGGTGCCCCCGGCACCCGACCGCTTGTAACTCCAGTCACAACGGTGCCCCCGGCACTCGACTGCCTGCAACTCTAGTTACAACGATGCCTCCGGCACCCGACTGCCAGTTACTCCAGTCGCATCGGGGCCAGCAGCACCCGACCGTTTAACAACTCCAGTCACAACGGTGCCCTCGGCACCCGACTTCCAGCTACTCCAGTCACATCGGGGCCCACGGCACCCGTTCACTCAACAACTCCAGTCACAGTAGTACCCCCGGCAGCCGACTGCCAACAACTCCAGTCACAGCGGTGCCCCCGGCACCCGATTGCCAACAACTCCAGTCACAACAGGGCCCCCGGCACCTGACTACCAACAACTCCAGTCACAGCAGTGCCCCCCGGCACCCGGCTGCCAACAACTCCGATAACAACGATGTCCCCGGCACCCGACTGCCAGCTACTCCAGTCACATCGGGGCTTGCGGCACCCGACCACTCAACCCCCCAGCACAATGGTGCCTACGGCACCCCTACTGCCCTGACCTCGACACTGTCTCATGTCGGGAACACATTGTGACGCCCCTCAGGCGCCATCCTGCCAAGTCACAGGTCCTCTAACGGACACTACGTACAGATACGGAACTACCCACACAATAATGTAATGACCCGGGGACCGTCATGAATGACAGAATTATCCCGTGGCTTGCAAGCAATTGTAATCGGGCTCTCATGCCCCCATATAAATGCCTTCCATGTCATATAAGTCATGTAATCCAGTCAAGGAGCGGATTCCCCTCCTCGCTGGAACCAGTCTCTCTGTCCCCAGTTATCCCTATTGTGTTGCTGTTGCCATGTCGCTGTTGCACGGACTAAGCCCTCCCGACGTCGCGGCTACCAAGGTCCCTGACTCTCTCTTTGGTAGAAGAAACAAAGGTATTCGGATTCAATCAGATGTAAAATAAACACCGGTTGCTTGCGACCAGTGGGGAAAGACGTCCATTACACGAATCCCCATAATCGTCTGTGCACTCGCACCCGTGGAACCCCTTCTATCCACGTGTCACCCGATCCCTCGAGCCACGTGCCGCGTCCTGGTGACGCTTCCCCGGTCAATCCTCGGTTCCATAGGTGATTGTTGAGAAATCGACTGGCACGCCCGCATTCAACCCAGTCATCCATGTCCCAGTCTCCCATAATGATGGACCATACGCCATCCCTTCCAGTGCGTTCCCATCGTTCTCTCTGCCTTCCTCTCAATACCCCTGGAATCCCCGCGTGCCCAGTCAACCTATCTCGACCTTCCGTAAAAGGCGAGTCTACACCCCCGCCGCGAGGACAAAACGACAAGTGACTCCCCCGCGGTCGCAAACACCGCCATATTTCTCCAATTCTCAATTCCGCCGGTGCCAAAAACCTTAATACCTCAAGCAATGGCACGACAAACACCATGGCTCACACAGCCAGAGACAATCTCACACCGAGGAGACGATCCTTTGATGCTCTACCCATCCACTGAAATTTGCAAATAGTAACTATTACTACGATCCTGGGCTTGTGGGTTATGGGCCCACTAGGCTACCGCTGCGCACTCTGCACCACGCGCACAATCATCACAACGACTCGGGATCCGCCATCCCGACAATCCTTAACTTGGCTGGCTAACTCCGGAAAATAGGGTGAGAAAAGCTCAATTACCTCGAACCCAGAGCACATACTCTTTCTCTTAATCCGGCAATCCTCTTCAACTCCGCATACTCCAATCCACAACGCATCGGAAATCACAACACCAGCCATGAATTCTCACAAGCACAGCCCAATTGGCACTCATCCTTCTGGAATGATGCCAACGCACCCTTACACATCAAGGGAATGGGCGTAAATTCTCACGGGTAGCCGCATTGCCGAAGCACATAACACGTCTCGTACGTCCTTCATGGCACACAAAAGGAGGCCAACCAATCCGAACACGCGATGCAAAATGACGAAACTCAGCAAAATGTGATTCTCTCCGACCAAGGAGAAACCAACATACCTTTGACAAAGTAATAGGTCTCCATGCTTGACCTGACCTTAAACCTCATGCATGCTGGGAACCACACCTTCCAGCATCAGGAAAATCATCACTATCATCAGGTCAGCTTCTCTGACAACACTCCCCAAATGTCCCGTCGAACCACACTCGTAGCATCTCCCGGCGCACCATCATTGCAATTCGCCGAACTGCAGCCCACCACGCCTCGAGCAATGGCTATGTTGATCGCCAGCCACACTCTGCCACAGCGGTTGAGCTAGCCACTGGCACGTGCTCTCTTCCTACGCCTGTCTCTGATCCTGGAACCAGTGGGATAACCAATAACATGCCAAAACACTTACCGAGGAGCAAAGAAAATCACTAAAGATGCCAGGCTCGAAGAGTGCTACACCTCTAGCCACTAGACATTATTCCCTCGAATTTGTCCTTACTGACACCAATCCGTACTCAATTCTTAAGTCCTCAAAATATCCATCTCCTGAGCTACTGCCGCGTGGACCACCATACCAAGAACCATGATCGGCACTTGCCAACGCTTATCCTTTGATCTCGAATCTTCCAGAGAACCTTCACATCCCATCTGCCGCCTCGCACGGTGCATCCAAGGCAGTGCATAATGGCCCCCAATGCCACGATCTGGGCCACGAACCAAGCCACCACCATACTACCTCGAACCAAATCCAGAACTAACGCAGCCCATTCACGCGCAAGCGCGCAGAACTTAGAACTCACTGGGACATCTCTGCCCATTCCTACCTCGAAATCTGTAAAATGATCAGAACTAGAACATCATCTCTGACACCACAGAGCATGATGAGAAAGTCAGGCTCGATAATTAGCAGCTCATCAGGAAGATCCTCTACTCATCTGAGCACATTTCTCGATCATAACATCTGTTCTGTCACCTCAAATTACAACCTCAAACCTCACGGGGTGGCTAAACCTCAAGCTGGGGTGGCCCAAACGATAATAACTCCCTTAGAGCACACTCATGGCCACCACGAGCAATCCTCGCCAACCACCTGACCTCGCCGCAGATTCCTTGAATGCTGCACCACAACTCGCACCTGCCGACAAAACTCTGCCCAACGCAGCACAACCGGGGCCACCACCATTGGGGAAGGTAACTCTCTATCTTACTCCCCAGGCCCCAACACCGGCACTCCGACGATAATCGAAACCACCTTCACAACGCCAACGCGGCGCACTCTCGCTCTCACGCGAGAAACAATGTGATAAATAAACACAAAACCCTGTGCCAGTTGTCGACTGTACTGGACCTTATGGACTATGATCACTATAATTATCTCAAATTCCCATGTACGTCCACAACCACGCTCTGATACCACCTGTAACGACCCAAGATTCGGATACCCGGAATAACCCGATACCATTCGAATCTTGACCCGCCACCCACGAGCCGGGAGGCTCGGAAGGGTTAATAGGTGTGTGGAGGTACATTGAAATTTAAAATAATACAGAAAATAACTATATAATTAGTAATTTAAATAATAGAAAATAAGTTTTTATTTTTAATTAATAATCAAACTATAGAGTCCAGTCCAACAAAGTACAGTCTACGGGGAAAGAAACGTACTCTATCACCAGGTACACTCCCGGCTCTGGCGAGCTAGCAACTACGAACCTTCGCATTGCACCTCTGAAGCTCGAGGAGGAACCGCAACACCTGAAAAGATAGGGGTGAGTCTCATCTCATTGGCTTAGTAGGTGTCCCACGGATCCCTACCACAAAACAACGGCGATAAACAGCAACGCTAACAAGAACAACAACAACAGTAACAGGAGTAGCACATCGACAATAATGACGAAAGCACAACCGTAGCACGAACGGTCAAACGGCAGCTAATGAAACTATGGCTGTGAGGCCCGTGCCTTAGTGGATCCTTAGTGGTTTGGATCTAGAATTTATTCTGGAATTTCTGGCTATTTTTCTGGATTTTTAGGAATTTTTCTTGTATTTTTTCGGATTTATTTGGATTTAATTGAGGGTTATTAGTAAATAATAAGATTATTATATATATTAATTTTATTTTTTTTCTTTTAATCCCTCACCCTCACCCCCTCTCTCTCCCTCGTCGATCTCACTCTCACCCCCTCTTTCTCTCTCTAGTCCGATCGCCCCTCTCCCCTCTTCTTGGAATTCGGGCGAGACGACGTCGGATTGAGGCGTGGAAGGTACCGGTGGATTCCTCGCGTCGAGAGGAACGCGTGGGTACCCATCTTGGCGTGGTTCGGAGATCGTGGTAGCGGGATGGAGTGTGGAGGCCCGGTGAACCCTTCCTCTTGCATGCGGCTTTTCCGGCCGTTTCGGCTTGAACGAGGTAGGGGGATGGAATCTTGAGCTCGCTAGGATCATTTCCTATAGCATGTTTTCATGTTTAAACCCCTGTGGCATGCATATTGGATATTCTTCCATTGTTAGTATTTAAGCTTAGTCCTTGCGTTTAAGCTATTGTAGGCCTTGCATGTGATGGTTTTAGTTGTTATATTGTTGTTTAGGACGTGTGGTTTGACAGGAAACAGGTCTTTTCGACGTTACCCGACGATTTCGGTCGTCCAGGAGGGAACCAGTTTTCAAACATAACCCGTCCGTAACCCAGATGGTGTGACGGTCCTTCCAGGAACCGTTACACTAGTAACGGTCCATAGAGGACGCGTTACATCACAGTAACGGCCCTTTGAAGGGGCGTCACAGTGAGAGTAACGTTGTGGCTCCCGACCGTTACTCGTCCGTTGAATTGCGTTGACCGGGTCAGGCGGTTAACCTGACGGCCAGTCGACCGGCCGTCAGGGTGCCTTGACACGCTTGGGCGAGCGCGTCACATCGCCTGCAAACGGTTTTGAAATATTGTGCGTTGGTTTTGGCCTCGGGTGGATGTAACTGCTAGGGCTCAACGTGTTACAGTTGATGTAACGCGCTGTGCTCCGACCGTTAGGTCCTGTGACGGCGTGGCTGTGGGCCGTCACACCCCATTCTCGCGGATTGAGGCTGGAGCTTTGGTGGTTGAAACGGCCGGGGACGGACGCGTTACAATCGATGTAACGCGCCAGTCCACGACGTCACACACCTGTGACGCGGTGGCAGTAGACCGCCACTTGCCTGTCAGATTCAAAAAAGTCGCCGACTTATTCTTTATGCATTTCGAAATGTTTATATGCCATGTTGAGTTATTTTATTATATAATGGCATGTTTGTAAATCCCAATAGAGTAGCTTTTCTTTCCTTGCAATGGAACCACTATTGTGACCCTAAGGTCTTTGAGTACCGACCCGCTTAGGGATAGCGGAGGGGCGTTTCCGTACACGGTTTATAAGCTAGTTCCGTGGGCTCCTCGCCAATGGTAGCGTCCTACCAAGGGAGAAAACTAGCTAGAGGGCATGGCTCAGGCGAGAGTCAGTGTGTGCACACGTGGTCAGAGGCTGTGGACTGACATTGACGAATGTCACTCTGACTGGTCACTTGGTTTGGTACTATTTACGCGCTCAGCTTGTCGTGTTGCCGACTGCGAGTGCTTGAGACGCAGTATAAGTCGTCAGTGGACGCATCTGGTTTCTGCTCCCAGTGGTTGTTCTACTCCCTGTTGCTTGGATTAGTTAAGGCATATTCTACTGGTAGATTTAGTTTCTGTCGTTTGGACTTACTCGTTATTGGCATGTATTAGCTGTTATATCTGTTTAGTTAGATTTTACAGCTTTACTGTGATTAGTTTATTCATGCCAATGCCTGTTAATTTATTTAAATGCATGCTCTAATTGTCTTTATTTTTACATGTATGCTTGTTTAGTGCGAGGTAGGGATCCGCGTGACCCCTACTGAGTCTGGCTGTGACTCACCCTTCTCTTTTCAGGTGAGCCGCGCCCGCCGTCTCCCGGTGTTTTGTGAGTTGCTCGGAGACCGTTCTTAGCCGCCAGCAGTACACGGGTCGCCTTTTTGGGCCTTTGCTGTACTTTTGCCGGGGTATGCCCCGTGTAGTTGTACCTGTTTGGACTAGTACTTTTGTGTCTCTGTACTAGTTTATATATGTATCACTCTGGTTATTTTGAATTGCTTCCGCACTTCTGTTAATTTTATTGCTTTATTGTAATATGCGCGTTCCAAATTGCAATTCGTTATGCTCCTCCTCGACAAACCCCCACTAACCCTTCAGGGGCCTCATCAGCCTCTTGGGTGGCTTCCCCAGTTCTTGGTATCGGTGTATCGATGTTATCGGTATATCGGTATCCTGAACTCTGGGTCGTCACAGCTGGTATCAGAGCGGAGTTGAGGATTTGTATAAGGAATTGGAATTTGCAACTTGTCTAGAGCTAGTCCTTCGTGTCGTCTATTGCTGGCACAGGATGTTTTTCATGTGATTGATGTATTTGTGGTTGTTTTATGCTTTTGGCAGTGCAAGATGCCGCCTCGTCGAGGAAGACCTCCTCGTGTTCCTCGAGCTCCTAGGGATGCGCCTAGAGAAGAAAGTGGTTCTGCACCTCCTCCTGCAGTTCCTGCAGTTCCTGCAGTTCCTGTTGTTCCTCCTCCAGCGCCAGTCGTTGCTCCTCAAGTTGAAGTGCCTGGTAGTCGAGGCAAGGCTTTGAAAGAATTTCTTCTGTTCAATCCGCCTGCTTTCGACGGACAGCCAGATCCAGAGGTTGTGAGGCAGTGGCTGGATGCAGTTGAACACGTGTTCCTATCTATGGAGTGCGCTGAGGATGAGAAGGTTATGCTTGCTGCGTTTCAACTCCAAGGTACAGCCATTACGTGGTGGAAAGACGAGTGGCAGATTGCGTTTCACTGCAGACCTCTTCGGCGGATCACTTGGGCAGAGTTTGTTGCTACTTTCGAGCGTGCCTACACTCCTGCCTGTTTGTAGATGGCTAAGATGTATCAATTCATGGAGCTGACTCAAGGCAGTATGACTGTGCTTCAATATCGGAACAAGTTTATGGAATTGGGTCAATATGCGCCCCATGTGCTGGCTAATGAAGCTTTGAAGACTCAGCAGTTCTTGCGAGGGTTGAGGCCAGAGTTGAAATTGCCCTTAATTGCGAGTCGAGTTGCTGATTTAGATGGTGCGTGCCAGGCAATTGTGGCACTTGAGCTGGAGATGGCGTGACCAGGTGGATATCCGCAGGCGGGGTCAGTTCAGCCGACAGTTCAGTTTCAACCGACTTGCCGACCGCCAGTGTCAGGTGTTCCCTCGGTCCAGTCAGATGTTAGCAGTGCTTCTTCCCCTTCCAAAACCAAGTTTAAGAGGTTCAAGAAGAAGAAGAAGTTTTTCCAGCAGCCGTCGTCCGGTATAGATACTGTTCAGCAGCCGACAACGCCTTCTTCTCAGACTCGTAAGAGTTCTGCTGTCAGTCAGTCGTGGACTTGTCGGAGATGCGGTGGTCACCATAAGGGTCAGTCGTGTTCTCTTCCTGTGGTCTGTTTTTGCTATGACCAGCCTGGTCACGTTGTTCATGATTGCCCGCTGAGATCGAAGCCGATTCAAGCTCCCCAGTTCTCTCAGCCTCAGCAGTCGCAATTCAGACCTCCTGTACCTCAACAACAGTTCTATTTTCAAGCTTCGGCATCTTCTCAGCAATCTTCAGCCGGATCAAAGAAGCAGAAAGGCAAGGTTTCGCATATAACTCGAGCTGAAGCAGTGGCATCCTATCTGGTGGAAGGTACGATTATGCTTTATGGTCATTCAGCTCGTGTCTTATTTGATTCTAGTGCTTCTCACTCTTTTATTTCTGAGGATTTCATGGCATGTGTTGAGGAGCCGACATCAGAAATGACTTGTGAGCTATTTGCTGAATTGCCTTCTGGAGATTTCATGATACCACCTCTATGTTTGGAAGAGTCTCCTGTTATGATTAATAATCATCGGTTGCCGGCGAGATTGTATTCGTTGCAGCTGGCAGATTATGATATTATTCTGGGAATGGATTGGTTGGAGCATTATGGAGCTGTGGTTGACTGCAGATCGAAGAAAGTTTATTTTCAGCCACAGGGAAAGTCAGCTTTTTATTTCCAAGGTATTCGATCACGTTCTTCTCGTTTGATTATTTCTACTATTCGAGCCTACAGGTTGCTTAGTGTAGGTTGCCAAGGATTCTTAGCTTCTATGGTTGCTGTTGAAAAACCACGATGGGACGTCGGTGATATTCCTGTTGTTTGTGAGTTCCCTGATGTGTTTCCTGACGAGTTGCCAGGCTTGCCTCCAGAGCGAGAGATTGAAATGGTGATTGAACTGATCCCTGGTACTGGCCCGTTAGCAAAGACACTGTACCGAATGGCTCCAGCTGAACTGAAAGAATTGCGAGCACAATTGCTTGAATTGCTGGAAAAAGGCTATATTCGCCCCAGTTTTTCCCCGTGGAGTGCTCCAGTGCTATTTGTGAAAAACAAAGATGGAAGCCTGAGGCTTTGTATTGATTACAGACAGCTGAATCAGGTGACTATCAAGAATAAATATCCACTTCCCAAGATTGATGATTTTTTTGACCAATTACAGTCTGCTACTGTCTTTTCACGGATTGACCTCCGGTCTGGCTGCTTTCAATTACGGATCCGGGAATCTGATGTGGAGAAGACAGCTTTCAGTACTCGATATGGTCATTATGAATTTCTGGTAATGCCGTTTGGATTGATGAATGCCCCAGCAGCTTTTATGGACCTAATGTAGCGTATCTTTCATCCATTTCTCGATCAGTTCGTGGTGATCTTTGTTGATGATATTCTGATTTACTCTGCTTCTGATGAAGATCATGTGTAGCATTTGAGGATCGTTTTGCAGACTCTAAGAGATCACGAGTTTTATGCGAAATTCAGTAAATGTGAATTCTGGCTTCGAGAAATTCATTTTCTTGGCCACGTGATTTCTGGTGACGGAGTAGCAGTGGACCCTGCAAAAATTGAAGCTGTTTTGAGTTGGCAGAGACCGAGAATTGTAACAGAGATAAGAAGCTTCTTAGGTTTGGCTGGGTATTATCGCAGATTCATCCAGGATTTTACAAAGATTGCAGCACCTATGACTAGACTGACTTGTAAAGATGTGCCGTTTGTCTGGTCGGATCAGTGTGAGGAGAGCTTCGTTGAATTGAAAAGGCTCTTGACTTCTTCTCCAGTGTTGATTTTGCCTTCCGGCTCGGGTGGATTTATTGTTTACACAGATGCTTCTCGAGTGGGTTTGGGTGCAGTGCTGATGCAACATGGTAAGGTTATTGCATATGCATCTCGGCAATTGAAACAGCATGAAGAAAATTACCCTACGCATGATCTGGAGCTAGCTGTAATTATTTTTACCTTGAAGATCTGGAGACATTATCTGTATGGTGAGAAATTTTAGATTTTTACTGATCATCAGAGTTTACAGTATATATTCTCCTAGAAAGATCTGAATCTCAGGCAGAGGCGATGGATGGAATACATGAAAGATTATGACTTTACACTCTCCTATCAGCCAGGTAAAATGAATGTAGTGGCTGATGCTCTGAGCAGGAAGGTGCAAGTCAATCATCTGTTGCTTCATGAATGGAAATTGTGGGAACAGCTTCCGAGCGAGGCATTTAGTATAGAGATTCATGCCGATCCGAGGATGGCAGTTTGTGCTAGCTTGGTTTTGGGTTCAGCTTTATATCAGCAGATTAAAGAAGCCCAGCAAGCTGATTCTGATTTGGCCCGTGTTGTATCAAGATATGATGTGGAATTTGATGATGAGCTGGTCGTCAGTTTCCAGGGCAGATTGTATGTTCCCGCTGATGATGCATTGAGACTTGAGGTTCTGAGTGAACCCATGGTTCCCGTTTTGCTATTCACCCAGGTGTCACTAAGATGTATCAGAATTTGAAAAAGTAATTCTGGTGGCCAGGTATGAAGTCAGACGTGGCGGTGTTTGTTTCTAAGTGCTTGACTTGTCAGCAGGTTAAAGTGGAACATCAAAATCCAGGTGGTTTGCTTCAGCCGTTAGAGATTCCTATGTGGGAATGGGACCATGTTACTACAGATTTTGTGGTGGGTTTGCCTCGGACTTCTCAAGGTTTTGATGGAATCTGGTTGCTTGTTGACAGATTGACTAAGACTGCCAGATTGTTGCCAATAAAAGTTGCTTGGAATGTGCAGAGGTTGGCCGAGCTTTATGTGCAGAAGATCGTGCCACTGCATGGTATTCCAATTTCACTTGTGTCAGATCATGATCCACGTTTTACCTCCGGCTTCTGGCGCAGTTTTCAGAGAGCCTTGGGCACTGAGTTAGCATTCACTTCAGCGTATCACCCACAGTCAGATGGATAGTCGGAGAGGACTATTCAGACTCTGGAAGACATGCTGAGATCGTGTTGCCTTGATTGGCAAGGTTCGTGGAGTCAACATTTGCCACTTGTTGAATTTGCTTATAATAATAGTTTTCACTCCAGTATTGGCATGGCTCCTTATGAGGCACTATATGGTCGTCCTTGTCATACTCCTCTGAACTGGTTTGATGTTGGGGATAGACTTTTGACGGGACCTGACATGGTGCAGCAGTGTTCTGATGTGGTTCGTCTGATTCGGCAGAGATTGTTGACGGCTCAGAGTCGATAGAAACGTTATGCAGATCAGCGCAGACGTCCACTCCAGTTTGAGCCAGGAGATATGGTTTTTGTCAAGGTATCTCCGATGAAAGGTGTTTCCAGATTTGGGAAACGTGGAAAGCTGAGTCTGCATTATGTTGGCACGTTTCCTATCGTTGAAGCTGTGGGTCAGGTAGCTTATCGTCTGCAACTACCAGCGACTATGCAAGCTATTCATGATGTGTTCCACGTCTCTCAGTTGAGGAAGTATGTGCCAGATGCATCCCATGTTGTCGATGATTCAGTTTGGCCCGAAGTGACTGCTGATTTGTCTACGCCCGAATTTCCTATCAGAATTGAAGACCGTCGTGAGTAGCGGTTGAGAAATAAGGTTATCCCTCTGGTAAGAGTTGCTTGGCAGCATCACTCTGGTAATGAGTCTACTTGGGAACGTGAAGATGAGATGCGTCAGCTTTTTCCTTTCTTATTCCAGTGAGGTATAGTTCTTTTCTCAGTTTCCTCCTTATCCGTTGTTGTAAATTTCGAGGGTGAAATTTTTATTAGGAGGGAGGGACTGTGAGGCCCGTGCCTTAGTGGATCCTTAGTGGTTTGGATCTAGAATTTATTCTGGAATTTCTGACTATTTTTCTGGATTTTTAGGAATTTTTCTGGTATTTTTCTGGATTTATTTGGATTTAATTGAGGGTTATTAGTAAATAATAAGATTATTATATATATTAATTTTATTTTTTTTCTTTTAATCCCTCACCCTCACCCCCTCTCTCTCCCTCGTCGATCTCACTCTCACCCCCTCTTTCTCTCTCTAGTCCGATCGCCCCTCTCCCCTCTTCTTGGAATTCGGGCGAGACGACGTCGGATTGAGGCGTGGAAGGTACCGGTGGATTCCTCGCGTCGAGAGGAACGTGTGGGTACCCATCTTGGCGTGGTTCGGAGATTGTGGGAGCGGGACGGAGTGTGGAGGCCCGGTGAACCCTTCCTCTTGCATGCGGCTTTTCCGGCTGTTTCGGCTTGAACGAGGTAGGGGGATGGAATCCTGAGCTCACCAGGATCATTTCCTATAGCATGTTTTCATGTTTAAACCCATGTGGCATGCATATTGGATATTCTTCCATTGTTAGTATTTAAGCTTAGTCCTTGCGTTTAAGCTATTGTAGGCCTTGCATGTGATGGTTTTAGTTGTTATATTGTTGTTTAGGACGTGTGGTTTGACAGGAAACAGGTCTTTTTGACGTTACCCGACAATTTCGGTCGTCCGGGAGGGAACCGGTTTTCAAACATAACCCGTCCGTAACCCAGATGGTGTGACGGTCCTTCCAGGAACCGCCACACTAGTAACGGTCCATAGAGGACGCATTACATCACAGTAACGGCCCTTTGAAGGGGCGTCACAGTGAGAGTAACGGTGTGGCTCCCGACCATTACTCGTCCGTTGAATTGCATTGACCGGGTCAGGCGGTTAACCTGACGGCCAGTCGACCGGCCATCAGGGTGCCCTGACGCACTTGGGCCAGCGCGCCACATCGCCTGCAAATGGTTTTGAAATACTGTGCGTTGGTTTTGGACTCGGGTGGATGTAACGGCTAGGGCCCAACGCGTTACAGTTGATGTAACGCGCTGCGCCCCGACCGTTAGGTCCTGTGACGGCGTGGCTGTGGGCCGTCACACCCCATTCTCGTGGATTGAGGCTGGAGCTTTGGTGGTTTTAACGGTCGGGGACGGACGCGTTACAATCGATGTAACGCGCCAGTCCACGACTGTCACACACCTGTGACGCGGTGGCAGCAGACCGCCACTTGCCTGTCAGATTCAAAAAGTCGTCGACTTATTTTTTATGCATTCCAAAATGTTTATATGCCATGTTGAGTTATTTTATTATATAATGGCATGTTTGTAAATCCCAATAGAGTAGCTTTTCTTTCCTTGCAATGGAACCACTGTTGTGACCCTAAGGTCTTTGAGTACCGACCCGCTTGGAGATAGCGGAGGGGCGTTCCCGTACACGGTTTATAAGCTAGTTCCGTGGGCTCCTCGCCAATGGTAGCGTCCTACCAAGGGAGAAAACTAGCTAGAGGGCCTAGCTCAGGCGAGAGTCAGTGTGTGCACACGTGGTCAGAGGCTGTGGACTGACATTGACGAATGTCACTCTGATTGGTCACTTGGTTTGGTACTGTTTACGCGCTCAGCTTGTCGTGTTGCCGACTGCGAGTGCTTGAGACGCAGTATAAGTCATCGGTGGACGCATCTGGTTTCTGCTCCCAGTGGTTGTTTTACTCCCTGCTGCTTGGATTAGTTAAGGCATATTCTACTGGTAGATTTAGTTTCTGTCGTTTGGACTTACTCGTTATTGGCATGTATTAGCTGTTATATCGGTTTAGTTAGATTTTACAGCTTTACTGTGATTAGTTTATTCATGCCAATGCCTGTTAATTTATTTAAATGCATGCTCTAATTATCTTTATTTTTGCATGTATGCTTGTTTAGTGCGAGGTAGGGATCCGCGTGACCCCTACTGAGTCTGGCTGTGACTCACCCTTCTCTTTTCAGGTGAGCCACGCCCGCCGTCTCCCGGTGTTTTGTGAGTTGCTCGGAGACCGTTCTTAGCCGCCAGCAGTACACGGGTCACCTTTTTGGGCCTTTGCTGTACTTTTACCGGGGTATGCCCCGTGTAGTTGTACCTTTTTGGACTAGTACTTTTGTGTCTCTGGACTAGTTTATATATGTATCACTCTGGTTATTTTGAATTGCTTCCGCACTTCTGTTAATTTTATTGCTTAATTGTAATATGCGCGTTCCAAATTGCAATTCGTTATGCACCTCCTCGACAAACCCCCACTAACCCTTCAGGGGCCTCATCAGCCTCTTGGATGGCTTCCCCAGTTCTTGGTATCGGTGTATCGATGTTATCGGTATATCGATATCCTGAACTCTGGGTCGTCACAATGGCCCTCTCAACTACTCCTACGGCGATGAGAAGCAAACCCCGATCTCACAGTCGGGGGCAGCCGAACCAACGGGAAATCTAGGCTGCACTACCAAAGGAAACACCACGACATCTCTGTCGTGGAGGCCCGTCTTCACAGACGGAGGTCCAACCCAAGACCACGCAGTCCAAGGGTACGGTCACGACCTCGCCGTCGTGGACCCTACACTTTCTATGGGTGAAACCTCAGTAACACTACCAGAACCCTAGACCTAATCATCGGGAAACATACACTGAAATCACCCAAAGAACCACATCTCGCAGAAGGGAAGCTAAATCTCAAGTCACGAGAGTCACGTGTCGTATGATGGGAGTACCTGCCCACTAGAAGCATTGTCGTATGCGTCCACTGACGTCTTAGTCCGCACCCCGAGTGTCTCCCTACTCACCCTAGGAGGAGACTGAGACACCGTACAAGTAACCAAAGAACACAAGACAAGGGTCTAGTTGGGGTCGTGCTCGTCAGCACGCGTCCGAAGTCCCCGACCACGTGTGCACACACTGATTGACTGCGCTACGTCAGGCCCTCTAGCTGGTTTTCCTCCTGGTCCGGACTCGAGCCGACACAGTGGGAGGCCCTATGGCAACCAGCCTAGAACCGTCTCTCCTGGGTGTAGCTCTCCACCTACTCCTTGGTAGGTCGGCACACACATTCCTAGGCAACCACGACTAGTGGGGGGTCACTGAACGTGAACACTCTTCATAGAGAGGAAACATCGAAGTACCGAAAGTCATGCACGCACTCGTCGCAAGTAACACGAAGTACCGGGTGGCTGGGCGCCACCAAACTCTGGACGACTAGCTAGACTAATAAACCCAATGGTCCTTGAGTCACGCGACTCAGGTCAAGACCGTCGTACAATACGGCTCCATGACGTCAATCTACCATACTCCTAGAGTCAGAAACTATGGTCAAAATGATTTTTCTGGTGGCTCACAACTGTTGAGTTCATCCCCTTTACAAGGGAGACCAAGAAACACCCGGCCCTAGGCTGGGTCACATAACTCTCGGTCATTGGCCATATGCATGGCCCACATGGAAACTGCTTTCCAAAGAAGCTAACGTCGTGTGTGAACAACCCTCCGCACTTACACTAGCACACGGTGACTCAATCTAGCAAAACAAGAAAGCTCGGAACACACGGGATCACCCGAATCCTCAAAACAACACCGACATGCTAATCGAGATAACATGACACCTTCGGACACCCAAAAACATGGTCTCGGTCCCCACGGGCTGTCCAGGACATCCACAGGGCCAAAGGTCGACCAAAGGGTCACAACCGGGTTGACCGGGGGTGACGGGCCAAGAGGCTGCCTTTCGGTCGACCAGACCCATCGGTAAGTCGACAGGCATTGTAACGACCCAAGATCCGAATACTGAGAAGATCCCGATATTCTTGGATCCTAGCCCGCCACCCACGAGCCGGGAGGCTCGGAAGGGTTAGAAAGGTGTGTATGGAGTACATATAAATATGAAATAAAGCAGGACAATTCAAAAATTAACAGAAATAAATGATCTAACTACAGAGTCCAGTCTAAATAAAGTACAGTCTATAGAGGAAGGAACGTACTCAATGCCGAGTGAACACTCGGCTCGGTGAGCTGGCAACTAAGAACCTCCTTGATGCACCCTCGAACCTAGAGGAAGAACCGCTACACCTAAAAAATAGGGGTGAGCCTCATCTCATCGGCTCAGTAGGGGTCCCGCGGAACTCCAACCGAAAATAACATCGGTAGCGGAAAGCAGTAACAATAGCAGGAACAACAACCACATTGGCCGATAAAATCTCGGCTCTACAGCTACTCCTACTGTACCGGGAAACACACCCCGATCCCACAGTCAAGGGACCACAGGATTGACGAGAAAACCATGGCTACGCTGCCAGAAGAAACGCCAAGACAACACTATCGTGGAGGCCTGCCCTCGCCGACTAAGGCCCATCCCAAAACCACACGGTCTGGGAGCACGGTCACGACCTCGCCGTCGTGAACCCTATAGTGTCTAAGAAAAACCCTCTCGAACGCTTACCGGAAACCCTAGCCTTCTACCGCGGCAAAACACCCGGAAACTAAACGCAAAACCACGTCTTGTTGACGAAAATGGAAACTCGAGTCACGAAAAATCTCACGTCACGTGACAGGAGTACATGTCTACTAGAAGTAAGGCCGGATGCGTCCACTGACGTCTTAGTCCGTGTCCCAGGTGTCTCCCTACTCGCCCCAGGTGAAAACTGAGATACCGTACAGTAACCAGGAATATTGAACAAGGACTAGCTGGGGTCGCACTCATCAGCGCAAGTCTGTAGCCCCCAGCCACGCGTGCACACACAGACTATGCACTCTAAGTCGGGTCCTCTAGTTGGTTTTCCCCCTAGCCCAGACTCAGGCTGCACAGACGAGAGGTCCTACGGTAACCAGCCTAAAAACCGTCTCTCCCGGGTAAGCCGCTCCACCACTCCCAGGTTGGCAAGCACAACGGGTGCCGTAAAAAAGCTATGACTAGTGGGAGTCACTAAACGTGAGCACAGAAGGTCACACACACACCCATTGCGAGTAACACGGAGTACCAGGTGGCTCGGGGCCACCAAACTTGGGACAACCATCTAGACCAAATAACCCAACGGTCCTTGAGTCACAGGACTAGGTCAAGACCGTTGTACAAGACAGCACAAGCCATCAATCGGTTCTACTCCTAGGGTCAAAACCACGGCACGATGATTCACGAGGCGGGTCACAACCGCCGAGACCATTCCCCTATAAGGGAACTCGGGAAACCTCCAGCCCGAGGCTGGGTGACTGGACTCATAGTCTAAGGCCATATACATGGCCCACTTGGAAACCACTTTCTGGAGAACCACACGTCGTGCAGGAGCAGTCCTTCGCACTCATACCGATACACGGTGACTAGACCTAGCGAGAACACGAAAGCTCGGAACACATGGGGTCACCCAGACCCCCACAACCCACGGGCATGCTAATCGAGGTGATTCGGCACCTCCGGACACCCCAAAAGCATGGACATGAAACCCACGGGTGTCCGGGACATCCATGAGGCCAAAGGTCGATCATTGGGTTACAACCGGGTCGACCGGGCCAAAATAATGCGAAAGGAACACGGCTAGCGGGAAAACCGGGTGGCGGTCTTCCCCAGACCGTCACCTCAGGTAGCGGTCCGATCTGGGCCGCCACCTCCAAGTGGCGGTCCTCATGGGACCGTTACCTACCAGGGGTACCAGAAAGAAAGCGGTCATCCTCAGACCGTAATTTGAAGAATGTGGTCGGAGACCCGACTGTAATATCAAAGACCTCGATGAAAACACATCGCCATGCCGGACGAGGGTGCGTTGACCCTGCCAGGTGGTGGTCATGGCCTGACCGCAGCCATCAGGTGGCGGTCAGTCGCGAGGTCACTACCTGGAACCGACATACGCCAAGTGGCGGTCTTCCACCTGAATGCTACTTCAGAAAATTGTCTGTCGCAAGGCCGCATCTTGCAACTGACCCGACTGACATAAGAAGGCAAGAGATGGTCTCCCTAGGGCCGCCTCCTCAAATGGCAGTCTTTGGTACGACCGCCTCTTGATTCCGAGCCCAAAAATGGTGATCTTCACAGAAAACCCCATTCCTTGCCCTAATCACACCTATGTGAAGGGGAAAACAAGGGGAAACCATTCCCCAGCCTCTAGACCACCAAGAGGTGCCATTCAAACCCCGAAAATGCAATCAAAACGAAGGATCCGGCACTCACCCCAAAATCATGATTTTGAACCCCGACGGGAAAACAAACCCTCTCGGCTCACCTCGGGCTACCAAAATGCGGGGAAATGAATTACAAGGGGTAAGGATCCATCCCCCTACCTCCTCCGAAGAGATCCCACGCCGAGGACGCCATTTCTACACGAAAATACCGTTTAAACCGCCACCGGCTCACGATCTCACGAACCGCCTCCACCATCGCGATCCTTGTCCCGTCCGTGCCGATCCTCGCCCCACGAGCCTCGCCACCTTGCCCTCGCCGCCTCCGTCGGCCACCTGGAGAGAGAGGGGGAGAGGAGAGAACGTGAGATAAGATAGAGGGAGAGGGAGGGAAAGTGAGAGATGGGGAGAGACAAAAAGGGGTGGGGTTTAAATAGAAAATCCTGAATTTTTGAAAATTATGAAAAATAGGGAAAAATCATCTCCATGATCCTCGGAACACGCTCGACATGCTGGTAACGTCCCGGAGTTGGAAAATGCAACGGTTCACCCTACATGGGGTTCCGAAGGCTCGTCAGACAAAATTATCCGAGTGAATCAGAAAACACACTCCGGGGCCTACGAAAGCGATCCGAAACCCACGGATCTTGATCCGAACAATTCTAGGGCGTTACAGCCCTCCCCCCTTATAAGAATTTCATCCTCGAAATTTAGGAGAAGCGCCATGCCACAGGGGGAGAACACCCTGAACCAACTGACAACGCTGTCAGAGCTCCGGCCAAACCTCAATACTCGCGGAAACACAGTTGCAGAAGGATATAACAAGACCATGATCATAGACAACGCCTTGCTCCCGCTCAAGACATATCGATCATCAGAGCAAGCATAACACAAAAGGAAGCAAGTATGGCCCTACCTCGGTCACAACGAAATTCCAACCAGGGCATCGCTGCCGCCATCTCGCTCACCGAGGAACCGCACTCCTCATTATGAGAAACAGCCACCAATCAGAACCACAAGCTCGGCAGACCAAAACAAACATCAACTTTTCCACCAGCTGACTATCCTCACGCCCCGCCTCAAGGACAACCTGTAGCAACCCAAATAAATATATGAATAAATAAATGAATCCTCCAAATAAAACAAGCAAAATAAACCACAAACATCTATTATGGGGCCTCAAGTTTTACACATTAAAACCAATATATATAATTGGGCTATAATTTACTTATACAATGGGTTTTGCAAATAAACCACCCACGTATGCGCCTCCCATACATATATACTGGCTAAAGAAACTAATGGGCCTTAAGTGCCCATAAACCTTCTTATGACCCAAAAGGAATGATGGATATATATACGTATAAGTGTATAATGAGGTTTGTTTCTAAAACCAAAGGAGGTATCACAGACGTCCATGCATGTCTTAGGGTTTTAAATCCAACTGGGGAGGTGGCTGCGATTTGGGAAGGATCAGATCAACATGAGAAGGTTCAAACCTCTTAGGATTCACATAAGGAAATTTAAATCCCGTTAGAAGTCAGAGATATCAATCCCTATAAATAAATCTCTCCATCATCGGGCACCGGCTACTGCTGCTGCTCATATTGAACCTTTGGCGTCGACGTTGCCATCGTACTGTTACGGTGGTATGGTGAAGAAGGAGCTATTCCTCCTACTTCTTCTTCCTCCATCGCTGCTGGTTGTTGTTGTTTCTCTGCTGCTCCTGGACGTGAAGGAGCTATGCATCCTTCATCTTCCTCCTGCAGAAGCCTGCTGCTTCTTCTCCTTCCTCCTGTTCCTACAGTTGCTACTGCAGTTGTTCCGTTATCTGTTGCTGCTATAGTTGCTCTTACTTTCTCTACTTCGTTCGACGTCCAGATCAAGCCAAAAGGTAGGTGTTCTTAAGATACGAAGCCCAACATGATAATCAGAGTAAATTCATGCATATAGGTCGTATAGCATGGATTCCATGATTTCTGTTTCAGTCTATGTAGTTTTACTGCGGTTTTTGTAAATAGCGACCCTGGCATGGGCGCTTATTGAATGAACGCACGCGCGAGCTGTCGCCAATTCTTATGAAATAGCGACAGTGACCAGGGTGTAGTTTAATGAGCGACCATTTGCCAATCCGCTAATTCTTTTAAGTATTTAATAAATAGCACATGCTTAAAAATTAATATATATAAAACCTGACGTTAAAATTATTGCACAAGCATGTTCCTGGAATCCTGATATTTTTCTCTGTCTATCCATGTCTTTACTTTCCTGATTATGTGAACTCCAAGTTTATGAACAGTATTATATGTCTAATAGTGTACTTGCCCGATGCGTATCATCAAACAAAAAATTAGTGACAGTCATATTGTCGCTATTTAAAGAATGAGTACCCCTATACGGTGGCGTATAATTATAAATTAATTAGTAAAAATTGAAATATATGAAAATTTGATTCTGCGACATGATAGTAGATGGTATTTAAAGATTGTGCGCCGTTGTGAACGGTCGTTAATAAAATTGAATTATGTGAATTCTGGAAAATTATAAGAATTAGCGCCAGTTCATTGAGTCGCTAAATTCTTAGTAATTTAAATTGGATTATTGTAAATAAAAGATTGGGCGACCTTTCAGAAAGCCGTTATTTCATGATATAGCGATCTATGGTCAGGTGCCAATTCTTCTCTCTCAGTTTTATCGTGTTCCTCAACCCATATCACAGGTTTACTTGGCACTCTCATCTCACATCCGTAGATGGAGTCCCTGTTTTATTTCTATCGATTACACCCTCAATTCTCGGTGATGTTTGAACCCTCCGCGGGATATTCCTTCCTTCGGACTGGTGATTTCATCATGGAGACCTCCGTAAGTCTACGCTAGCCTTGCATTCTCTCAAGACAGCCAAGCAGGTTGTACCCTCAAAACCCTGGAACCCTCTTAGCCATGTCACTCTGAAGAAACATCGCTGTCTAGCCATCATATAGTGTTGTCGTGGCCTTTATGGGAAGTTTTGCCTTTCGTCTTGAAATAGCGACAGCCATCTGGGCGCTAATTGAATTAGCGACCAAACAGTCGTCGTTATTCACTGAACCTACGACCTGATAGGTGTCGCCAATTCTTTAATGAGTGACCGTGTTAACGGGCGCTATTTCATCGAGCATGTACTATTCACATGAATTAGCGACTAGACAGTGGGTGCTATTTCTGTAATAGGTGGTGACTGAGTGGACGCCAATTACCCAGTTTCATGACATGTCATGTTTTTTTCATCATACCGTTTATTAGTATGTCCTACTTGTTCAAGTTCTGTCCTTGAACTCCTTCGTTCTTGAAATCTACCTTATCATCCTACAATAGCTTATTCTTGAAATTCTATATTGGCTATAAACTATAGTGGATGTCTAAAATATACATGACTCAATGCTTGTGCATATAGGGACCGATATGGTCCTGGGAGGAGCACCTGAAAGTATTTGTGCCCATATGAGTTGATTGATCACGGTGTGGCATTGCACCGAAGTGCATGACTTGCTAGATTTTGACATTCCACGACTCGTACTTGACTTGACATGACATGACTTGCGTGTCCGGAATGGGTATTTAATTACTTGATATTATAATAGCCAATTCATATGACATGACTTGATGTTTACATGACTTGATAAATCTTGATACTTCACATGAGTATCATGAAATCTTGCTAGTTCATCTCTATTAATTATTGATACTTCACTCTCATCTTTATCATGCGTACATGTATAGCTATACTTGCATTCATGTAACAAGTAATCTACTTTAAGCAAGCTTGTACTTGAGATATAATTCCTACTGAGCGTTCGCTCACCTAGTATTTTTCCCTAGTTTCCAGGTAATTTCGATGACGAAGCTCATTCAGATGAGGATGGACATGAGTGAAGAGCTTAGAGCCGTTCCAACCATTGGAGTTGTTATCTAGTCATGTCTTTTATACTTTCTTGAGTCAATCGTTGCAATTTTCTTTTATTGAGTCTAGAATGTTCTTTAGTACCCTTTTCAAGAAGGAGATTATGTAATAGATTTACATTGATGGTTATTATCAATAAATTGGATTTGGTTATCTTGCAATTTACGCATCGCTGTCTAAAAGGTCAAATTCCTTATGCTCTGATTGACATGAATGATATAACTCGTCACGCATACCGGGTTCCTTCCGCGCTCAAGACGTAACACAACCACTACTGAGCCTCGACCAGCACACACAACCATCATAGCTGATTGTCACAAATCCGTCGACTCCATGCCAAGGACCATCTCACACCTAGCAAGACGAGTGCTTAGAACAACACTGGACCAGCTCCGGTCTGTGCACAAGCCTCTAACAAAACCCAAATCCAATCCGGGAAGAAGGCACACCTCATAATCGGCCACCAAAAGCCTCGCAGGCACACCGCTCTCGCCATTCATGACTCACCACAACCGACATCTTCTATCTGTGAAAGACCACTCACCGGTCACTAGCCATTCGTCAACGGGGAGTCTTCACTTGCTCAATTTCCTCAGGCCCGATCAGCACATGCCAAAACTCAACAGGCCATCAGTTGACTCACACACAGACCATCACTGCATCTCAAGCCTATCCTCACCCGGACACCGCATCTGATCTTGATCCTCACGCCAACTCGACCCTCTCAGGGGAGCACGACGAAACCAAATGATGTGGTTCCACAATCCTCAATCCTCACGGCACTCGACTCGGACTTTCAGAGAAATCCTCCCATACGAGTCACAGACCAAGGATCACCATCCAACACCAACGTCCCTCAAGGGACCTCCATACACAGGCATCGTCCATCGCCCTGTCTCATCAAATCCTTCATCTCAAATATTCCAAATGGACGCCTGCCAATCCTCGGCTCTGCTCTCACCACAGAGCCACATGACACAACCTGATCAAAATCACGGCACACCTCCCCAGGACGGGGAATGCCATCTGCCACCACAGCAACCTGGTCGGCGACACCGCGACCGATGTAGATGGGTTCCCAGACAATATAGTTATTGCCGTAGCCGATCACACGGCTAGCATTACCAGCCGCTCGCACCTACTAACTGGGACCCATAATCTCTCAGATATCAATTCTCAAATATCACAATCTCATCTGAGGGCACAACTTCCAACGCATGAACACGGTACTCATGCGAAAACTTGCCGACATATTTCCCTCCATCCTGCCCGTGCCACTAACCATAATATCTCAAGCAATGGCACGGCAAACGACATGGCTTACACAGCCAGAGATAATTCACAGCGAGGAAGCAATCCTCCGATGCTCTACCTATCCTCGGGAATCTTCCCGTAGCAACCAACACTATGATCTTGGACATGTGGGTCATGGGCCCACTAGGCTTCCGCTGCGTACTCTGATCCACGTGCACAAACACCATAGCAACGACTCGGGATTCGCCATCCCGACAATCCTCAACTCGGCTAGCTAACTCCAAAAAATAGAGTGAGGAAAGCTCCATTACCTCAAAACCAGAGCACGGATTCTCTCTTTCTTAATCTGGTAATCCTCCTGCAACTCTGCAGGCTTTCATCCGCAACGCATTGGAAATTACAACACCAGCCAAGAATTCTCGCAGGCACAACCCAACTGGCACACATCCTTCCGGAATAGCGCCAACGAACCCTTAAAGATCAAGGGAATGGGCACAAATTCTCACATGCAGCCCCTTTGCCCAAATATGGAACACTTCTCGCACGGATTTCACGGCACACAAGAGGCCAATCCATCCGAACACACAATGCAAGACGTCGGGACTTAGCAAAAACACGATCTCTTCTGACCAAAGGAGAAACCGACATACCTCCTTGGGAAACGGGGGAAAACCCCACGCTTGACCTGACCTCAAACCTTGCACATGTTGGGCACCACACCTTCCAGCACCCGGAAAGCATCAGGTCAGCTCCTCCAACAACATTTGCGGAATGTTCCGTTGGACCACACTCACAGCATCTCCCGATGCACCACCGTTGCCATTCCTCGAACTGCAACTTACCACGCCTCGAGCACCGGCTCCGCTGATCGCCAGCCACACTCTGCCACGGTGGTTGAGCTAGCCACTGCCACACGCTCCTTGCTCATGCCTGCCTCTGACCTTGGAACCACTAACACGCCAGAATACTTACCTAGGCACGAAGAAACCACAAAAGACACCAGACTCGAAGGCTACTACATCTCTAGCCACCGGACATCATTCCCTCGAATCTGTCCGTGCTAACACCAATCCATTCTTGACTCTCGGTCCTCAAAATATCCACCTCCTGAGCTGCTGCCGTGCGGACCACCACGCCAAGAGCCGCAACATGAACCAGGATCAGCACCTGCCAACGCTCATCCTTGAATCCCGAATCTGCTGTGGAACCTTCATATCTCACCTGCCGCCACACATGGCGCATCCAAGGGCGGTGCATAATGGCCTCAAATTCCATAATCTGGGCCACAAACCAAGCCACCACCACACAATCTCAACCCAAATCCAGGGCTAACACAAACCATTCACATGTAGAAGCGCATGAGTAAGAACTTACTGGGACATCTCTGCCCAGTCCTGCCTCGAAATCCGTAAAAACAATCAGGACCGACACGTCATTTCTGACACCATAGAGCGTGACTAGAACATCGGGCTTAACAACCAGCAGCTCATCCGGAAAATCCTCTGCTCGATCCGAGCACATCTCTCGATTAGAGCACCCACTCTGCCACTTCAAACCATGACCTCGGCGCCTCAAGGGTTGGATAAACCTCAAGATGGGGTGGCCAACACAACACTAACTCTCTTAGAGAACATTCGTGGCCACCTGACCACGAACAATCCTTGTCAGCCACCTGACCTCACTGCAGATCCCTCGAACGCAGCACCGCAGCAACGCACCTGCCGGCAACTCTGCCCAACGCAGCACGATCGGGGCCACCACCAAGGGAAGACAACTCTCTAACTCATTCCTCATGCCCCCATGCCAGCACTCCAATGATAACAGCAACCGCCATCACAACACCAACGCCACGCCCTCAAGCTCTCACGTGAGAAACCAAGCGAAAACACAAGCACAAAACCCTATGCCAACTGCCGACTACACTGAACCTTATGGTCTCCGATCACTACAATATCTCGAATCCCCGTGTACGTCCACAACCTCTGCTCTGATACCAATTGTAACAACCCAAGATCGAAATACCGAGAAGATGCCGGTATTCTTGGATCCTGGCCCGCCACCCATGAGCCGGGAGGCTCGGAAGGGTTAGAAAGGTGTGTGTGGAGTACATAGAAATAGGAAATAAAGTAGAACAATTCAACAATTAACAGAAATAAATTATTCATATAACTATAGAGTCCAGTCCAAATAAAGTACAGTCTACAGAGGAAGGAACGTACTCAATGCCGAGTGAGCACTCGGCCCGACGAGCTGGCAACTAAGAACCTCTGCGCTGCACCCTCGAACCTAGAGGAAGAACCGCTACACCTGAAAAAAAGGGGTGAGCCTCGTCTCACCGGATCAATAGGGGTCCCACGGAACTCCAACCGAAAACAACGGCGGTAACGAAAAGTAGTAACAACAGCAGGAACAGCAACCGCGGTGGCCGGTAAAACCTAGGCTCTACAGCTACTCCTATTGTACCGGGAAACACACCCCGATCCCATAGTCGGGGGACCACCGAACTGACGGGAAAACCCTGGCTACGCTACCAGAAGAAACGCCATGACAATGCTGTCATGGAGGCATGTCCTCGCCGACTAAGGCCTAGCCCAAAACCACACGGTCTGGGAGCACGGTCATGACCTCGCGGTCGTGAACCCTACAATGTATAGGGAAAACCCTCGGTAACGCTTACCGAAAATCCTAGCCTTCTACCTCAGGAAAACACCCGAAAACTACACGCAAAATCACGTCTCGCAGATGAAAAATGAAAACTCCAGTCACGGAAAATCTCACATCACGTGACGGGAGTACCTGCCTAATAGAAGTAAGGCCGGATGCATCCACTGACGTCTTAGTTCGTGCCTCAGGCGTGTCCCTACTCGTCCCAGGCGGAAACCGAGACACCGTACAGTAACCAGGAACACTGCATAAGGACTAACTGGGGTCACGCTCGTCAGCGCGGGTCTGTAGCCCCTAGTCACGTGTGCACACACAGACTATGCGCTCTAAGTCGGGTCCTCTAGTTGGTTTCCCCCCAGCCTAGACTCAGGCTACACAGATGAGGGGCCCTACGGTAACCAGCCTAAAAACCGTCTCTCCCGGGTAAGCCGCTCCACCACTCCCAGGTGGGTCAACACAACGTGTGCCGGAAGAAGGCTATGACTAGTGGGAGTCACTAAACGTGAACATGGAAGGTCACACACGCACCCATTGCGAGTAACACAGAGTACCAGGTGGCTCAGAGCCACCAAACTTGGGACAATCATCTAGACCTAATAACTCAACGGTCCTTGAGTCATAGGACTCGGTCAAGACCGTTGTACATGACAACACAACCCTTCAATCGGCCCTACTCCTAGGGTCAAAACCACCGCATAATGATTCACGAGGCGGGTCATAACCGCCAAGACCATTCCCCTATAAGGGAACTCGGGAAACCTCCAGCCCCAGGCTGGGTGACTGGACTCACAGTCCAATGCCATACACGTGGCCCACTCAGAAACTGCTTTCCGGAGAACCACATGTCGTGCGGGAGCAGCCCTCCGCACTCATACCGATACACGGTGACTCGACCTAGCGAGAACACGAAAGCCTGGAACACATAGGGTCACCCGGACCCCCAAAACCTACGGGCATGCTAATCGAGGTGATTCGGCACCTCCGAACACCCCAAAAGCATGGACATGAAACTCACAGGTGTCCGGGACATCCATGAGGCCAAAGGTTGATCATTGGGTCACAACCGGGTCGACCGAGCCAAAACAATGTGAACGGAACACGACTAGCATGGAAAATTGGGTGGCGGTCTTCCCCAGACTGTCACCTCAGGTAGCGGCCCGATCTGGGCCACCACCTCCAAGTGGCGGTCCTAACGGGATCGTTATCTACCAGGGGTACCTGGCAGAAAGCGGTCGTCCTCACACCGCAACTTGAAGAATGCGGTCGGAGACCCGACATCAATCTCAAAGACCTCAATGAAAACACATCGGCACGCCCGACGAGGGTGCGTCGACCGTGCTAGGTGGCGGTCCTGGCCTGATCGCCCCCCATCAGGTGGCAGTCAGTCGCGAGGCCGCTACCTGGAACCGACATACGCCAAGTGGCGGTCTTCCACCTGACCGCTACTTCAGAAAACGGTTTGTCGCAAGACCGCATCTTGCAACCGACCCGACCGGCATAAGAAGGCAAGAGACGGTCTCCCTAGGGCCGCCTCCTCAAATGGGGGTCTTTGGTACGACCGCCTCTTGATTCCGAGCCCATAAATGGCAATCTTTGCGGAAAGCCCCATTCCACGCCCCAATTACATCCATGTGAAGGGGAAAACAAGGGGAAACCACTCCCCAGCCTCTAGACCACCAAGAGGCGTCATTCAGACCCCGAAAACGCAATCAAAACGAAGGTCCGGTGCTCACCCCAAAATCATGATTTTGAACCCCGACGGGAAAATAAACCCTCTCGGCTCACCTCGGGCTACCAAAACGTGGGGAAATGAACTACAGGGGCCAAGGATCCACCCCCCTACATCCTCCGAAGAGATCCCGTGCCGAGGACACCGTTTTTACGCAAAAATGCCGTTTAAACCGTCGCCGACTCATGATCTCACGAACCGCCTCCACCATCGCGATCCTCGTCCCGTCCGCGCCGCTCCTCGCCCCATGAGCCTTGCCGCCTCTCCCTCGCCGCCTCCATCGGCCGCCCGAAGTGAGAGGGGGAGAGGAGAGACCGTGAGAGAAGTGAGAGGGAGAGGGAGGGAAAACGAGAGATGGGGAGAGAGAGAAAAGGGGTGGGGTTTAAATAGAAAATCCTGAATTTATGAAAAATACAAAAAATAAGAAAAAAATATCTCCCTGATCCTCGGAACATGCTCGACGCGCTGGTAACGTCTCGGAGTTGGAAAACGCAACGGTTCACCCTACACGAGGTTTCGAAGCCTCGTTAGACGAAAAACCCGAGTGAATCAGAAAACACACTCCGGGACCCACGAAAGTGATCCAAAACTCACGGATCCTGATCCGAACAATTCCAGGGCATTACAGGCTGGGTAGGTCAACGCTAGGGGGGATCGGTTGATCGGCCCAATGGGTCGGTCGATTGGTCCAAGACTAGTCGCCCCACTGACCCGGGTCGGTCGACCGTAACCTGGGCATGCCGCCCTGTCCATGGCGAACGCGCCATCGGTCGATCGATTTGGGAAATCGGTTGACCGATTCTGGCGAAGCACTTGCGGGGGCTCTGCCGTGGGAGCCCAAACCACCCCCCACTCAACCCATTTGAGGGGGAAAACATGGGGAAACCCTTCCCCAACCTCCTTAGCACCGGGAGGTCCCATTCGAACCATAAAACCCCCGCTGAAACAATCGAATCGTCTCTCACCCCCAAAATATGCATTTTAACCCTGACATGGAAGGAAATCACCCTCGGCCTCACCACAGCCTATACAACGCGGGGAAAATGGAATGCACGGGTTAGGGATACGTCCCGCTACCTCCACCGAAGATTTCCCACGCCGAGGATGCCGATTCCTCGCGAAAACGAGCCTCGAACCGCCGCCGAGCTCGCGAACTCGGGAATGAAGCACGCCGTGCCACCGCCCCGTTCCTTGCTCCATCCTCGCCGCTCCTCGCCCCACGAGCCTCGTCGCCTCGCCCCGCTCAAGCTCTGTCGGCCGCCGGAGAGAGAGAGGGAGAGAATGAGAGAATCGAGAGGAGAGAGGGAGAGAAATGAGAGAACGAGGGAGAGGGGGGTGAAAGGGTTATATTTATAGAAATAACTTTGGGATTTTAAAAATATAAAAAATATAAAAATGAGAAAAAAATATTCCCACGATCATCGAAATATGCACAACGCGTCTGCAATCTTCCGGAGTTCGAAACCACGTCGGTTCACTCCACACAGAGGTCCGAAGGCCCGATAGATAAAAATCTAATTTATTCATAAAACCTGATCCGGGATCTACAATTTTTTTTTAAAATTCACGAATTCTGATTAAAAAATTAGAGACGTTACAGTTGCCATTTACTTTCGGTAGAATCTAACGTCTTCCTCCGTGTCATCCCTGACCTTCAATTATCCTTTCCCTCTGCTCCTGTTCCCAATTATGTGCTCTTTTTTGTTGTGACTATCTTCCCCTACTCTGCTACTATTCCCTCTTCAAAGAAGGGCGTCATTCGTGTTGTGCCACTTGCTCCGGCCATCTCTAGCATCCTTATCGAGGAGAGTCTAAGGTCAGAATTCCTATTGCGTATCACTGGGCCTCGGCGCACGCACATGCAGGTCCATCATGTGGCCCTTCCATCACAGCCGTGGATTCCGTGCTATTGATGGATCCACAACTGGCGCTCGGTGTGAGCCCGAGGACCGCGGTCCGCGGATGGTGGCGGTGCAGCTGGGAGAGATCGATCAGGGAAAGAGAGAGAGTGACTGAAGGGTGGGGGGAAAGAGAGAGGCGGCCCTCCGCCCTGTCCCCGATGCATGGATTCTGTGTCCCCCGGCCGTCAAAGATTTGCGTCTTGCGGGGAGGGATCGCCACGCGAAGGCATTGCTCTATCACTACGGTCCTTCTTGCTGTAGAGCTTTTTTTTTGTTAATCTTCACGTTGGTTGCTGGTTAGTCTGATCAAATGTGATCGGAACCGTAAGGTTGGGTGTATCATAGATTTCTTGCAGTCCCTGGAAATCACTGCCTTGGAGTTGATGATTTTTTTCTCTCGTGTGAAATTTTTTATTTTTCTTGGATTTCAAGATTTTTGAATTTTTATCTTTATGTAGTGTATGCAACCAAGAAGTACGATTTTGTTTATGGTATTTATGTTTTGTACTGAGATTGGCCCCGTTTTCCGTGAATTTCCGTACTCATCATTTTCTAGGTATGTTTTTTTCTTCTTTGCAAGAAGTTGAAATCATCAGTTTATTGCATGGTTGCAACATGTATTTAAATGAACACGTTCTATCGATTTTGATTTTTTATGTTTATGTGGTATGTGTATAACATGTGAAGGAGTTGTTATCTTATGTATGGCGATAAAATTTTTTCAATCGTTCCTTGCAGAATATGGACAGCATGGAGATGGACCTCTTGATGGAAGTTCCGGATACCCCTGACAGACTAGCAATGATGTGCAAACAAGAGGAGAGCGGTGAAGATGCCGAAAGGAAAATGCATTATCGCTCCCAGAGTAACGTTGGTCGCCTTGGCAAAGAAACTAGGATTGGCTCCTCTGATGCAATTGACAGTGAAAGCTTATTTAGAAAGGCAAAGTTGGCTAGTTTGATGTCAAAATCCCAGAATGCTGAGCTCTCTGCTCAAACTTGGGGAGCTGGACCTGGACATGAAAAAGACAGTGTTCAATCACATGGCCCTTCCTGCTATGGCGAACATGGGATGGAGAAGAGAGGCAAAATGAATGAGGGTGATAAGAAGCTTCATCTGGGTATCCATCCTTCAAGATGCGGGGATAATAGGAAGAAGATGGGGAAAGAGTTGCATGACGAAAATGAGGACAGATGTGATGTTCATTTAAACGGCATGGTGTCATCTTCCACTGTTCCATGCAGAATCCATAATGGGATTGTGAGTTCATCAGAACTGTCTCATCGTGTTTGTGGAGCAAGCGGGGCAGTTGACATTGATGTAACTAGTGCTGGATTGAAGCATTATTCCAAAGGGTCACTTATGGAATCTAGCTGTAATGAAAGGGAAACTGGCCTAAGCAGTGATTCACAAGGTACAGCCAGAAAACTGGAATTAAGGCGATCACAATCTCATGCTTATCCAAGGATAACTGAGAGAAGAAGACTTGTGCATAATGGATGCATCTCTCCTAAAAACATTGGGAATGATAAGAGCCCTTCAGTTAGTAGAGAATCAATTTCATCATATGCTGGAATATGTGTTCATAACAAAGGGAAAAGAATAGATCTGTCTGATGGATTGAAAAACAAAGGTGAAAAAATGCCACTGAAACCGTGCCAATTTGATGTTCCTAAGAGGAAGACTGGACAGAGAAGACTAGTAAGGAATGGGTGTATATCTCCACTAAACATAGCAAATAGTAAAAGGAATGAGACTGGCAAAGCAGATGGAATTTTCTTACCTCAGTTACGTATTGTTAGTCTTGATTCAGAATGTAGGCAAAAATATAAAATGAAAGAGAAAGAGTTTCTGAATGGCCCCACACAAGGAAATGGTCAAGAAGCTAATGCCCATAGGTCAAGCAGGTTTGTAATAGAACACTTGTAGTACTTCTTTAAATACCATTTCATTTTTGTGTCAGGGCTACTTACCTATTTATTATCTTTAGGTAATGAGTCAGATTGCTGAATGCAGCTTTCTTGCATCTAATGATGCATGCTATGATAATCTAACTGTAGCATATCCCCATGAACTCATACATAGCATGATTTGAACAGCAAAGAGATGCTTTATTAGAATCATCTGCCTTTTGAGGTGTCTCTACTATAATCCCTTCCTCTCTTCCAACCCCCCCTCACCTGCCCCAACCACCAAAATGGAAAGTGGTGTGTGCTAATGTGAGGGAGCTGTTGGTTTAGAACATCTTAATGATCAGTCCTTGCATCCTTGCTCATCTGAAACCTGAGATACCAGTTTGTGTTTTTTACTATATTCATTAGGAGTGTCTCTTTGCATCTTCAATGAGCACCATTATTGCCATGCTAAGGGAAAATTATCTAGATCAATACCCTGGCCTAGTTTACCCCATATCAAAGGTGTTTCTCAACCCAATCCACATAGTCTGGGTTTTCTAAGCTCTACTTGAGGACTTTTCAACCAACCCAGAGCTGGATCCAATCACAGGTTGTATGCCTGGTGCAGCACTGTGGGTGGGCTGGGGCTCATATTACGCAAATGGAGCTACACATAGTTATAATTCTTCTTATCTAAATTTTGGGGCCTTAAAGTCATGTAATACAAAGATTCTCATGTCAAAGGGGAAAAGGAAAGAGAGTTGCAGAAATGGTGTCCAGGAAAGGGTTTCTCTTCTCTGCCTTGTTGTCTAGTTCTATTTGAGGATACCACTGGAAACTCTGACTTCTGGCATATGTTTATGATCTTTTATTTATCTTTTGTATCTGACAACGCATGCTTCCTATTTTATACTTGAAGAATAATAGAGGAGGCTTGACCTGACTTCTAGAATCCCTACATTATTACATTAAATGCTGAATTGACAAAGAAAAGGACTTTGTTAGAGTAGTTATGTGGAAATGCTCACCAACAATCCTCCCAAAGTTCAATGTATACCAAACTCGGGAATGATGCTTATGTGGGAACTGCACATAATAGTAGGATAGCCCAATACTCCTTCCTCAATAGAACTGAACTACCACAACATCCTACTACATTCTATGATGCTATGTCCCTCCATTAACTCCTACATTCATGTTGCATGATAACTCTTCATGAGAGAAAACTATTGGATCCTCTCTAGACCATTCCTAGAACCATCCAAAAAGGGCACATTCAGGAGAAAGCATTACCAATATGTTTTTTTTTTAATAACTGAAAGAAGCACTGGAGATGCTCAACTATGTATTACCAAACATCAATTCATAACGTGCATATGATAGAATCAGAGAACATGGAGGCCTTATTTTTGAATCCAACTGAAACATCTAGGTGTGACAAAGCTTTCAAGCTTCGGATTTCCCTTGACTCCAAACTTCATCATCAGTTGAGGCAGAAGCATGTCCAGTCACCTACATATGGTGTGCATAAGACAGCAGTTGGAAAGTGACCTAAACATTTGCATAGCATCACACAGTCTAACTTTGTCTTACATGGGCCTGCAACACTGCTGCCTTCACCACTTCTTGATTGATCGAGCACACATGCAATGTTGCAGAGATAACAAGAGAGAAAAGGAACAAAACAGCGACCATGGAGGCAAATCTGCTTGTAGCCATTTCTTCATAGGGTGAGCCACATGTTATGATTGTTTCAGAATATGAAATTTTGTAACTAGACAAGAAAGAGGCCAGAGGGATACACGGGCTGAAAGAGCAACAAATAGCATGATAGAGAATATGTTACATAGGGATGAATAGGCAGAGAAGGCCATGGGTAGAAAAAATTTAAGAAGCTATCAATGTTGTGCTTTTGATAATGAAGGCAATAGGAAGAGTATGGGTCTGGAAGTCCCTATGAATGCTATTTATACTTTCTTGATGAAAAATCTATTAATTAAAGGTGCTGAGATCCTCAGAGTTTACTGCTATCCATTTTGTGGGCTTTCTACTTAGTTGATTCAACTCATTCTATGTTTCTTACAATTTCACTAAAATACCGGTGGTTCTTTTTTCTTATAATGTCTTGCCGCACATGTATGGTACTTGCAGACCTCATCCTCTACATTATGGCATGATATCTATGTTTCATGCCTGCAAAGCTTTTGTTTTTGGGGTACAATGTGTTTTGTGGTTGTCATTCTGCCATTTTGCCAGGGACCTGTTAGTGCCCGACGAGGATGTGACTGTTGAAGCAGAAGCCATTGCTGATATTGCCCGCCCTGCTGATGAAATGGGTTGGAGAAGCACACGTAATCGTGCAGGAAAAGCCCCCCAGCTTCCATCTCAGGAGACGTCAGATGTTTTAAATAAAAATGTTAATTCTTTTCACTCATCAGCTCAACCCCATGATAGTACAATGGCAGGTAAATGCCATGGTAGTACAATACGTCCTTGCCATGTAGTTGATTCTTCTGAAGCAACTGTTCCATCTTCACTTGCTTATAAATCCAACCCTAGTGAATATTCAGAATCTGCTGATGTACTCTTTGAGCTGGATGCTGACATCAGAACAGATGGACAGCCAAGGCTCAGAAAAGGAAAAAGAAAATCCAGCTCTAGTCATATTTATTTAGGTGAATGCTCCAACTCCACATTTGGTGTGTTGGAGGTACTAAATCCACAAACATCTGGGGAACCTTCACGTGCAAACTCAATTGGAACTTCCAATTCACACTGCCATGGGAATACTTCTCGACCAATTATAGATGTTGACAAACTGTCTTCGCCATTGTTGAGAAGTAGCAGTCCCCACAATGAATGCTACATTGTTTCTGAGGACTTGGTTGCAAGGGCGCGGCAGGTTGAATCAGATGAAATGCTGGCTCGTCAACTACAAGAGCAGCTTTTTAACGAATCTCCAGCTTTTGGAGGTGAAGAAGAGGTACTGCTTTCTTTTCTCTAAACATTGTATTCTTTTGCTCTGAATATGCAACTTTTTGGTAAGGTCATTCTAGTGCCTGCTTCAGTGAGCCAAAATCTCTTGTGTGCATGGAAGCAACAGATTGATGCTAGTATAGCATGGACCTTGCAACAAGAGGAGAATGCTCAACATGGCTCTTTTATCAGAAGCCATGGCCAATCAAATCCTGTAAGTGGTTATGTAGTCCAGCCCTTAGCTCTACCAGAATAATGCATCTTTCTGGCTGTAGACTCTTTCATCTGCCTTTGCATCAATATTTGATTTCGACTTTTCTTTTTGTAAAACCAAAATTTTTAACAAGCTAAGTTCTATTTACTGACACATATTTGGTTATAAGGATGTTGTGATAAATCTTTTGCACTGTTTATGGTATAAGAATTGGTGAGCTTTTGTAATAAAGACTAGTTTTTTATACTGAGGTTTTTAACTCTGTCCGTTCTATTATGTTTTAGCACTTGAGGTTTTTTTTTCCTTTACATCTTTGATAAACAGGTGAAAATGGACATGCTGCTCCATATGTGTAGACATAATTATCGTTAAAGAGGCAGTATTCACCATGACACTTGGGAATGTAGGGATTTTTTTTATTTCTATGCCACTGTTTTGGGAGGGGGACCAGGTGGTTGACAGATATATTATAGGGATTTTTGCATATATACCCCCATAAAGTTCAGTTTTGTCAAATATACCCTTCATCGGAGCATATTATCATGAATATCCTCGAAATATGGGTAATGTCACGATTATACCCTCGCTGTAACTCCCGTGTGTTTAACTCGAGTTAAGTGTGAGTTAAAGAGTAAGATTTTTGTATATATACCCTTGTAAAGTTCAATTTTGTCAAATATACCCTAGATCTAACGACTGTAGATGGCATATTTCACGGAATATTCTCCTCCGTCAACGGCAATAAACTAAAGAGGTATAACCGCAACATTTCTGTCTAAATGAAAGATATTCACGATAATATGCTCAGATGAGGGGTATATTTGACAAACCGAACTTTATGGGAGTATATATGTAAAAATCCCTATATTATATCTTTTACTTGGATTTGATTATTTCTTTTATAAAAAAGAGGGGCCATCATGTGATATCCTTCTGTAATGTAGCCCTGTCCTACAGGTGCTGTTGAGTTGGTACAATATGCGCCTCCTAGAATGCTGTTGGCTGGCCCCTACTTGTCGTTGAGTTAGTATTGGATGCTGTATACATGTACACTGTCGCCATAATAAAAATTTCTGTCCATTTTTAACAATGCAAACATGGCATGATTTTAGTTATGATAAATGACAAATGAGTGAATGACAAAGATGTATCATGTTGTCTGGTAGATCCCACTGACATTCGACCAGCATCAGCCGTGAATCTTGGCATCTGTCTATCAGTAAATGAAGCCTTACCTTAAGGATGGTAGTATCGATTTCAGTCTCGGTCGAAACCGGCCGAAATATGTTCAAAACATTCAAAAAATTAAAAAAAATTCGGAAAAAAGTCAGGAAAATTATAAAAAATAGAATAAAACAGAAAAAATCATTGGACATGCATTTGAGTGTGAATAAATTGGATTAAGTATTAGAAGTAAACATTGGACATGTTAAACTAATATTCTTGAGTACATATTAAACATGAAGGAGGTTCAAGCTGTACAATAAACATTGCAAAAATAGTAAATGTTACAAAAATTAAATGATCCCTACCCAAATGATGATGTACTAATGTGGATAATAGCTGGAAGAACCTTCTCCCTCATCGTCTGACTTCTGCTATTAATACCCATAAAAAAGGCTACATATATTATGTATATTCACTATAACCAAACAATGATATAGCCAAGTCGTGCGTCTCTCTTTGGATCCCTCTTGGAGTATAAGGTTGTTGGCTTGATTGGAATCCAGAAATCAGCATGAGAAGCGGAACTTGAGGATTAGAAGAGGATGTTGACCCATAATTGCTATTGGCTGGAACTGGATGGAATTGAAATTCTGGTTGATGACCCCACCCATACATGCCTGCTTCGTGTTGGCCACCTCCATAACTTGTTGGATACCCATATTGGCTCTGTGAATCATATCCTCCTTCACTATGACTATATCCTCTGCATGTGTCAGCGCGGAAGGAGGAAGTAGGTGCATACATGTCACTGCCAATAGTAGCACCTGCACCTGCATTGGGATCATCACTTGGTGCATCATCATCATCATCAAAACCATAAGAAACCAATTGCTTTATGGCCTTTGGCTCTGTTTTTTATTCTTTTGGTGTGACTTTATCCTGCATTGGGATCATCACATAAACTTTGCTTCAACTGCTCAATTGTTGGGTCCTCTCGAGCAACAGTACTAGTCCTTTCAGTCATCTCATGCACTGATGTACTTCTTCTTAAGGATGGAGGTGGTTTAGCCATTCTAGGAGTGACTGGCCTGTTATATGATTCTGAGTATCTACCTGGCTCAATCTCAGGCTATTGCTCAGTGCCGTGAACAAACAAAGCGGGGTCCTCTCTCTGGTGCGCATGAGTCACTCTTGGCCGCTTGGTTGATCCTCTAAATTATGGATCCCTTGGCTCATCTTCATCCAATATACCCTCTGCCCATGTTCTATCATCATCATTATCAAAAACATGCTTATTAACCTGCGCTCGTACCTCAACCCAAGACTGCAAGGGATTGTCATCATCAAATAATGCGTCCACATCAATTTATGGAGTTGTATCCTCTGCGATGTGTTTGTCCCTTAGTTGTTGTCTCAGCTTCATGTTCTTTATTCTCAATCTCATGTTGTAGTGGCAGTAAACTAATTTTTCTAGCCGTTCAGTCTTTATCCGATTGCGAATCTTTGAGTGTATAAGGTTGAACGTGCTCCAATTCCTTTCACATTGACTTGCTGATGTTGTTTGACTCAGCACCCTAATTGCAATATAAGCCAATGCATTACTGCCCAAATCCCTATTGTTCACCATTATCCATCAGTCAGCTGTTCCACCAACCATAAACAAATAAATGTAACATGTAAATGAAGATCAATTCTTCATGATGTATTAATACATATTGACTCAATTTAAGCACAAAGATTTAGTATACCTGGGCTCACTCTTCCTACAACGTATTACAATTGTGAGTCAGAATATGTCCCAGTCCTCAATCTATAACTCTCCATCTATAAGGATAAAGTAACAATTAATATAAGTAATTAAGTAAATTCTTTTTCTCTTATTGATAAAATCAATAAAGGTCAACCTGTAGCTCGGCCTAAAGCCTTTTTTCTGGTGTCCTCGATAAATGACCAATGACGATTAAGGTGCTTTGAAGCACCTCGTGATCGACACTTGCATTGGCATTGTACATAAATCGAGGGTCGAGGAAATAATCTGCATTTGTGTATAAATGTAAGATGTAAATTAACCTAAAAAACAATGAACTTTATATCAGTACAAGTATGGACTCACCAGTTGTATGCAATTCATGGTGTAATGCGTTGTCCCATCTGTTGTCAACAATTTTCCACCACTTTGCATACTCTCTAGGAAGGGATTTCTACAACTCTAACTTGGCACGATCCATGGCCTTGTACGGATATCCCATATCATTCTTCTGATCACCATCCACCATTCTTAAGACCTTCACGAGAGGTGTGACTATTTTCATGTAACGTGAGACCCTGTTCCAAAATTTGCTATCTTTCACGATGTATCACACATTCAAATAATCCATCTGAACATCAACATTGGATTTGTCTATACAATCTCGCCTTGAATTGTAGTACATGAAAGACTTGAGCTCATTCTTATACCTATGCAAGGACTCCAAAGAAATAAAATTCGAAGCAAATCTTGTTGGCCCCGCACGGATGATATCTCGCCCCTCACTTGCATGTTCTCTGAATATGTTCAAAATTCTAGGATGGCCATAGATGTACTGAGTGATTTTCTATGCCCTCTCAATTGTCTTCTTCACATTTTTTCCCTTCTCAATGTCTTCAAGTATCAAGTTCAGACAATGTGTTGCAAATGGGAGCCAATATAAATACTTGCGCTTCTGCATCAACTTCCTCCCTGCAGCCTTGTAACTGGCTTCATTATCGGTGACTACTTGCACAATATGTTTCTCTCCAATTTGTTCTACCATGTCATCCATCGAATGAAACAAATAATTTACATTCTTTTTATAATTTGATGCATCAACTGATTTCACAAATACTGTACCTTCGATGTAATAAATCAGAAAGTTGATCATGGACTTCTTCGTGATACCAGTCCAGCCATCACACATAATGGTGCATCCTCTCTCCATCCAGGTATGTTTGAAGCTTTTGATCCACTGATGAAGCTCCTCAACTTCTCTCTCAAGGCTACGCCCTTGACGTGATGGGGCCTTTAAGTCAGGGCTAGCATCTGTTATGGCATCGAGCATAGGTTGCAAATATTCAGATTCAGCTGCATGTGTAGGCACACCTACATGGAAAAACTATTTGCAAATACTTTTAAATACATGCCCCGCAGCTTTAGTTGATTATTTGACCCCTCTCAATGCTTGCTTGATTTTTGGTTGTGTAACACTTTGTCTTCTGTGCAGATAGCTGTCCATGGGATCTACTCTCTGCGGGACTGCACCAGTGTTAGGACGTCGTGCTACACCAGCTGTACTGGAGTAAGTTTCTGAACCTATCGGTGCTTTTCCCTTCTTTCGAGCCGCTTGTTCACGCTCTACTGCTTCGGTCAGTTCTGCATCTGAATCCTCAGTGCCTTCCTCATCATCATCATCCCTCCCCCTTCTGCTTAATCTGTCTGAAATCTCTTCAGCAATTTCAGCTTGATCTTTAGCCCTTCGTTGTATCCTGTCTTTTTTGCCCAGAAGGCACTGGCGCATTTCCTCTGCCACCTCTTGGGGACATCTGTCGCATTGCTTGACCTCTCTTATCCCTGCCAAATGATCCTTTCCTCTAGTAATTCCGCCATGTATCTCCTTATCATAATAATAACATTTAACTTTTCTTCTTTCAGCATCAAGTAACGTGAGGTGGGCCCACCTCGGATCGTCATGCCCTTGATGCTCCTGACTTTGTTCACGTCTAGCTATGATGCTGTATTAAGATAGTTAAAGACAAATGGTTGCAAGTACAATGAAAAAATGCAATGAAGTATAATTGAGTTTCAAATTACGCTGAATCGAGGTAATTAGACAGAAGCCCCAATTTTTAACCGTTAATTAGGGTCACATTTGGGAATTTTGTCTAATTACCCTTCATTAAATGTAATTACCAACATGCTCCTGCCCTAAAGCATTCAATGAAACTTAATTGAGTTTCAATTGACACTAAATTTACTTAATTACACAAACCCCCAAATTTAAATCACTAATTAGGCCTTAATTTGGGGATTTATCCTAATTACCCGACGTGTAATACAATTAACAGCATGCTCCCGCCCTAAAGCATTTAATAAAGCTCAATTAAGCTTCAATTGATGCTAAACTTATCTAATTAGACAAAAGTCCCAAATTTAAATCGTTAATTAGGCATTAATTTGGGGATTTACCCTAATTATCCAGCGTGTAATACAATTCGCAGCATGCTCCCACCCTAAAAGATTCAATGAAGTTTAATTAAGGTTCTATTGACGCTAATCTGACCTAATTAGATAAAAGTCTTAAATTTAAATCGCCTAATTACACCCTAATTTGGAGATTTACCATAATTTACGTATAAAAACTAATAGAATCTAATATAACCTTGCATACAACAAGAAAACTATCAATGAAAGAAAAAAAATACAGTAACTTACATCCTCCTTGAGGAATCTTTGCACGGAAGCTTCAAACGACGGCGACGACGGCAGTTATGCACCCTAAACAACAAGAAACGGCGGCGGCGGCAAGCTCTCCTCCTGACAGCAAAAACCCCTCCCAAGCTCCTCCCTAAGCTCCTCCACCTCCCTTGGCGACAGCACCCCTCAGATTTGAGATCTGAGGGATGTGGCGGAACTGAACTCCCCTCTTAAGGGGAGTTTGCGTCCGGTTTCACTCAGTTTTGGGTGATGTCGGGTCAAAAAGCCTGAAATCATTTTTTTTTAAAGTTTTGGACTTGCTACAGTGAGCAAGCCCAGATTCATTTCGGTTAGGTCCGAAACCGATACGTTTTGACCGATTCGTATCGGTTTTGACCGAAACTATCAACCATGGCCTTACCCGCCTTGCAAGTAGCATAGTTATGGTGACACATTCCTCATGGACAAGTGGGGTTGGGATCACGAGTGGCTGGTCCTAGGCTGACCAGCATCTGGCAATCCGAACCATTCTGGTCCAATCTGGACCTACATGGACATATTTATACTTTCCTATTTCTAAGATGTACATTTTGAAGGTGCTACATTTTACCTCCTAACTAATAAAAGAGAAAATTCCATATGACATAATCCCCACAATGGTTTGCCATTCTAGACCATACCCGTCCGAGTCAGGTGACTCGTACCATGTCACGGAGAATCCGGTCTGCGACACGGCACCACGTCAGCCCGAGTCGGGTCGACCTCTACCGTACCAGGATGGATATGGGTTGGTCCATCACATAGTTAAATACGGTAGGGGAAGAATACGGCAAAGGCACGTACGCATATAATTCGTCCTCGATTTTCAAACATATGGAAAAAAATGCACTTTTCAAAAGTTTGGTACGGGTTACGTACGTTGCATTATACATTCCCTTGTCAAAAATACGGACCTAAAAATACGGATTATATATTAAAAATTTTGCTTCCCATCATGACCTTAACATAGTTTAAAATGTAAATATACCATCATCACTACAAAATAATTCAACATAAAGGCATACCATCATCACCATAATGGAGTTTAAAATGAGAAACCATGCCATCATCACCATTACATAGGTTCATTGTTCAAAATAAGAATACATCACCATCACAATTTCATAGTTCCATTGGTCAAAGAGAAAACATATCAAAATCAACTAAATAAGAGTATCAAGAAAATATTGTCCAGCAAAATTTTGCTCCTGTGTATCCTCCGTCCATGTTTCATTTTGGGTATTATCTACCCCCTCATCATCTTGACCTTCATGATTTTCAACAATATCTTCATCAACAAGTGCATCAGTGTTATCAATAACAGCCCTCAATGGAGAAGACCCTAGAATGAGTGGAAAATAATTTGAGAAGCTATTGGAGGATGATTAGATCTTTAATGCATCCAAGAGAGTTTACCAATGTCTGCTCTCCTTGACAATTAGTCTATACCCAAACAGCATGTCAATAATACAAGTTGCCCAAAATTTCTATATGATAGGATCTCATTCAAATCTACACAAAAAGTTCCACGATTAAAGATGTCCAAAGAGAACCGGTTTCTCTCTATCATTTTCCCCTAACTGTGCACATATTTAGATGGGGGGCAGAGTCTTACCATGCAATTGATCCAGCAAGCAAGGTACGGGACAGACCGACAAAGATCCATACTTATATCATTCATAATCTAATTGTGTTTTTGAACAAGTCCTAAACAACATAGCAGGTAGATTTTCATATCCATCCCAGTGTAGTCAACAGCAAAAGCGCCATCTCAGAGACCTGGATTTGGAAGGAGAAATTTGGAGACATTATCAAGCATTGTAATGTTATAAAAAAGTGGGCGCCAAAAAATGCATCTTTCTTTAACAGGATCTGTTCTGTAGGCTCTTGCACTACCGTATCCTTGTGTAAGGTGGAGCTAGCAGCAGCCGCAGCAGCAGGGCGGTGCGACATGGTGGACGGAGGAGGGAGGCACGGTGGCGGGTGGCCAGCAGCCAGCGGGGGGATGGAGGGCAGAGGGCCTGTGGCCTGCCGGAACCGGCACAATGGCAGGGGCGATGGAGGAGGGAGGCATGGCAGCCAGCAGTGCTGGCGATGTTATGACTCTTGGGGGAGGAAGAGATGGGGTCCGGTGGCCGCGGTGAGGTGGATCCGGTGACGGGGAAGAAGAGAACAGCCGATGACAGAGGGAGAACAGCAGTGACGGACCAGCAGCTGCGACAAGGTGCAGCTGGCAATGGGGGAGCATGGCTGGTGATAGGGTCTGGCAGCCCCGGCGAGGTGGACCAGTGACGGGGGGAGCATGGTGCAGCCTAGGGTTTGCGATGGGTTGGTTTGTGTTGCACCCGTAATTTTCTCGAAATACTTTGAAAATTTTATTCCGAAACAACCGACGGAAAAGATACGGTGTAGCGCCGATGTCGTCGGACCGCGGAGTACCTCCGTGATTTAGGGTATATCGACCCGATCATATTATCACAAGTGGCATCGCGGAAATGGAAGTTAAGAGGAAGACATGCATGCACGCCTGTCAAAGCGGCCGAGCAAGTGTATCACACGGCACGGACGGGCGCGACGATTCCTCCCCACGCAGCGCCACCACGGCTTCTTCTCAACTCAGGTTGACGGAAATGGAGCAAAACGGCGCGAAGAGGGGCCAAAACGCATGCCCGAGGGTCAAATGACCCCTCCCGGACGCGAGAGGGGGCCGCGGCTGCCCCGCCGGGGTCGGCGGGTCCCAGCGGGGCCGCGCGACCCCGCTGTGGACTGGCGGGGTCGCGCGACCCCCCTCTCTCTCTCTCCGGTGTTCAAAAAAAAGGAGGGATTTTGGCCACCCCAGCGGGGTCATTTAGCCCCTTTTGACATCCATAGGGGTCAAAATGACTTTTTGCCACCCCACCTTGACAGAATCGGGACAACTTCATTCATTTGACCCCTCTGGGCCCTCCCGCCTTCTATAAATAGACCCCCATGGGTCCAAGTGGAGAGGAACAACAATCTACAACCTACGAAGCCACCAAGCATCCGGAGAAGACTTGTTCTGTTTGTTTCGGCCTGTGAGGGGTAAGTCTCCGGGTCTTGTACTTATGCCCCTACGGGGTATTTTTGTAATTACGCCCCTCAGTGGGCCATGTTGGCAATTATGCCCCTCAGCGGGCCGTGTTTTGTAAGTCTTTACGTCCCGGGACGACTAAGTTATGTGGTTCTGTCCCTATAATGACGGAATTATAAAAATGTCCTCCCCGGGACCGTAAGAGAGGAGTCCTGTAATTTGCAGTTATACCCTGCAATCTTTTGTAATTTGGGGCTACACCCGTATCTCCCGCTCCAACGCGGACTTTTGTACAGTCGACAACTCGCCGACAACCCTTGTACTTATCGGAGTTATAAAAGCACCCAGCATGCTCTGTCTATCTCCTTCGTGAAAAATTATGGGAAAACCCCTATCTTCCACAAAATTGCGTATATACCCCTCCTCTGGCCTAGTGGACAAATATGTGCCTTATATGAAATCCTTGTCATTCTTTCGGTCTGGGAGTGTTGTTAGCTCAGTCCAACACTTAGGTATCATTTTAAACCTAAGTCTAGGGTCTGGTAAAATTACCGAAATACCCCTGCGACCTCAAAATGGCCTCAGAGCCCTTGAAACCCTCCAGAAACGGCCTCCATGCTTGGGAAGTCAGGAATTCGATCCTACTTCCATTTCAACCCAGGAATTCCAGAAATGCCCCTGGTTTGGTAAATTACCGAAGTACCCCTGGGGTGTAAAATTGCCAAAATACCCCGTGTGGTCCAGAAATCTCTCTCTACTTCTAAAACGCCTACGGCTTCTGCATCTTTGCATCCCTACTTTGAAATCCTAGGGTTTTGCCTAGACTTAACCCTAACCTAGTCAATGTGTTGGTGGTGAACGAATGGAGAGCTCCCCGAGCGAGAGTGCCCTTAACATCCGAGCCTATAGAGAGGAGTTTGGGGATTTCTTTGACAGTTAAACAAAGGTGTTCGGACGTTAGGCCGATGTAAATCAACACTGACTACGGTCAGTGGGGAGAGGTCCAGCACTCCAACCCAAATCGTCTGATACGATGCACACACACGGAATCACCCTCTACTCAGATAGGGGGGGATGTTTCTCTTCAAAAAGAACAAAATCTACCTTTTATCTACGATAAAAGTCGTTTAGATTTTTTCCGTGTCTCACAGACTGGCACGCCCGGTGGGACCTTTCCTGCCTTTCTTCTTTCTGTCAAAGAAAGTCTCCAAACCTTTTTTAAGGTTCTGATTTCCCTCCTCTTCCTTTTACAGGACGGGAAGAGGAGGGTATACGTCTCTCTACTCATCTGAGAGCTAATCGGGCTTCTGCGCTCTTCTCCGTTTGTGCTACGCACCACCACCACCAACACCAGCAACAACGATGGCTGCCGTTACCTACGGCCCCGAGATCGTCGCCAACCACGCAGGCTCAGATTCCTGGCGACCCCACTGGTCTTCGGCGACTTCCCACCTGTCGTCGGCTCGCCCTTCTTCTTGGGCGTGGTACCGGTGGCTGAAGCCAGTTCCGCCATGCTTGCAACAACTGTCGGGGGCGTCAGGCCCTCGGCCCCATCAACTGGCCGAGTCTGCCCGGTCAAGAAGGCAGTCGCTGAGGGTGTCAGGCCCTCTACTGCAGCAACTGGTCGGGTCCGCTCGGTCAAGAAGACAACTGTCGGGGGTGTTAGCCCCTCGGCCCTAGCCACTGGCCGGGTTAGTCTGGTCAACAAGGCTGTCACTGAGGGCGTCAGGCCCTCGGCTCTATCAACTGGCCGAGTTCATTCGGCCAGGAAGACTACAGAGGGCGTTAGGCCTTCCACTTCAGCTGATCGGGTTCGCCCGGTCGAGAAGACAACCGTCAGGGGTGTGAGGCCCTCGGCCCCAACAGCTGGCCGGGTCATTCCGGTCCATAAGCCGACTATTGAGGGCGTCAAGCCCTCCGCTTCAACCGGCCGGGTCTGCCCGGTCAACAAGCTAGCCGTCGAGGGTGTCAGGCCCTCTGTCTCAGCAAATGACCGAGTTTTCTCGGTCAACCAGATTACTGTCGGTGCTGCTCCTGCTCAACGGGGGCAACGCCGTCGCCGTAACGGCCCCAACTCCAACGCGGCTACCCTCAGAGGTACCGCCCCTGTTCAACAGGGGCAACGCCGCCGCCATCAGGATGACGCCATGCCTATGGCAGGCGCCACCACCGCTGCCCCTGCTCAACGGGGGCAACGCCGTAGCCGCAAGGGGGCAAAGTCCGAAGCGGCTGTCTCTCGTTCCGGTAAGACTATAATTGTCGGAGATATCCGCATCCGGCTTGGTGGAGGCGAGCCGATCCTGCCACGGGATCGTCATGTCCCGACTATTCCTACCTCCAACCGCTTCGAGCTCCTCCGGCAAGTTCGGGAGGACGGAGTGAAGAAGAAGAGGCCCGCTGTACCGGCGGCAACTCAGGGTCCCTTGCAGCGACCCAAGCCTCGAGCTCCCCGGTCTAAGACAGGGGGCAACCCAGTGGAGGAGCGCCACCTCCAGTTGAAGAAGATCTGGGTCACCAAGGAGGAGGCCCAGATTATAAGGCGTGCCAGGGCGGAGGAGCCCTTCTGCATGTCGGAGCTTCAGCGAATGCGGAGTCCACCAAGCACTGAGGCCTCGACGTCTGCGAGATTTACATCTCAACCCCTACGGGGGCAAAAGCGCCGAGGAGCCGGCAAGAAGGTGCGGCCGACCTTCCCGTGGGCTAGTTTCACGCACACGGAGGAGGATCGCTCCCCTCAAGCATCTACATCCCGAGTGTCTGTCTTTGATAGACTTGGGAGGCCGCCCAAGCCGGAGCGACAACCGCCCAAGAAAAAGCGGGTGGTCCAGGTGACCGGTGACACCGTAAAGTGTTCACCTGTTACGCCACCTCCGACGACAAACAACCCGAGGACACCTTGGGAGAGCTTGACCAACCTATCCAATATTTGAGGAGGTCAAAACCCATGTCCCGGATATTGGCGCAAGCACAGCAGGCGCCGGCTGCCGGTACATCTCAATCCGAGCCGGCACGGCTAGAAGAGCGCCAGGAAGACATCCACAATATTGATGGGGACAGTCACTCCCGGCATGAAGAAGAGCAGGGGGAAGAGCCACGGGCCCCCACATTGGAAGAGCTTCGACGGGAGAACCAAGAGCTCAAGAACCTGCTACAGTCGCTCTTGCGCGAAAAGGAGGTTCCTGTCCCGCCTCAGGCGGCACCGGCTGGAGCGGATCAGCAGCCTTCTCCCATTCCAGCAGCAGCCAATGCCTCTGTCACGGCTGTAAGACTTCCACTGGCCGTGGACTTCGAAGTCCCGCCGTATGAAGCCAATGCGCGGTCATCTGCTACTCCTGCCGTAGAAAGCCTCATGGCGCAAAAGCAAATGATTGAGCGCATTGTAGAGGCGAAGTTTGCTCAACATGGGGAGGGAGTGGCCACCGTTGATTTATACAGCGTGCCTTATCCCCTCCACCATCAATTCAAGAAGCTTCCGCCTGACTGCCCGAAAGCCCCGAAGCTCCAGAAGTTCAACGGGCAGGGCTCTCTACATGAACACCTGGCCTACTATATGACGGCCATGGGTGAATTAGCCCTGGAAGAGGCATATTTGCTGCGGTATTTCGCCACGTCCTTGACTGGCACCGCCTTCCAGTGGTATTCAAGGTTAAAGCCCAACTCAGTATCTGATTGGGCTGATATGCAGAAGAAGTTTGTCGACCGCTTCCAAATGGTCGAACGCAAAGTCTCCCTAGCAGAGCTTTGTTCCCTTCGACAGAAGAAGGGTGAAACAGCATTGGACTTCATCAAGCGATGGAGGGACGTCAGCATGCGCTGCGATAACCCTCCGACGCCGGAAGATGCGATCACCATCTGTCGCAGGGGTCTCTCGACAGAAGTCAGCGAAAAGCTTCTGGGCTCAAACATCAGAAGCTTCGACCAGCTCAACACGGTGGTCGCAGAGATTGAGATGTTCTTTGCTGACCACCCTACACAAGCTTCTGCCAAAGGCAAATCCTCCAAAGACCGTCTGGCTAGCGGTAAGGAGGTGAATGCCGTGGACTTCTCCCCGACGAATGAAGATAAAGGGGAAGGAAAGTCTAAAGGAAAGGGCAAGAAGTCTGATGACAAGGCAAGCGCGTCCCGATCGGTAGAGAACATGAAGACGTCTTATTCCTTCAGGAAAGAACATACTAAAATGCTCTTTGATCTATGCATGAAAGAGCAGCTCATCACCCTGCCGGATCCGCGAAAGCCTGCGGAGGTGGATAAAACTGACGATCCTACCTATTGTGTGTATCACCGGAGGTTGGGTCATACCATCGGGGATTGCTATGTCTTCAAAAACATAGCAGAAGAGCTCATTCAAAAAGGTTTGGTAAACATGCTGGGCCATGCAGTCGACCCACCACAGTCGCATGCTTGGGGTCGATCGAATCGGTCGGCTAACGTCGTCCACATGGTGGCGATGGTTTCGAGCTCCAACGCCTCCGAGGCCGGGCCTTCAAATCGGCAATCCTACACCGGCCCGGGGGCCGCCCCTTCTTCATTCCTTGAATGTCTAGCACTGCGGAGAGCCATTCGGAAAATCAGAGGGGAAATCCGGCAATTGCAACTGGAACAGAGGCGCCTGCTGCAGTTCTTGGAAAGCATTGATCAGCAGTTGTCCACTTTCCCTTCGGTCCATTTGCCAGGGGGTTAGCTCCAGCCCATATACGGGAGACGGGTGTATCACCTACCTGCCGGGCTCTGCTCAGGGGTTAGCTCTCTGAAGAGTCCTCAGATTCATCTGAAGACGAGGAGGACTCACTGGAAGGCGAGGAGGCTCCACTTCAAGTCGAGCTCCCAGAGAAGTTATACTCCTTCCCTTGCGAGAAGACTCCAAACATCTTCTTCGCTTGCCAGCGGGCTGGACTCATAAGCCCGTCACCCATGGAGCAGACACCAGGTGCTGCTTTTCATTAGGGCTATTGCCCATATCATGAAGTTGTTAGTCATATTATCCACAACTGTGAGCCGTTCAAAGACCTCGCCGAGGACCTAATCAGGCGAGGGAAGATCAATATGGGTAAATTCCTGGTCGATCCACCGCAGTCACATGCACGGGAGAACCTTCACTTCTCCGTCAACGTCATACATGCCTCGGCAGCTTTCCAGTTCCTCGAGCCGCAGGAAGAAGGAGTCAGCTCCCAGGGAGCCAGTTCCCAGTCTCCCAAATCCACACTATGGTATCCGGGGTGGCGATCCTCTCATCAGTGTTCTTTTCCTAAGGAAGACACTGAGAAGATTTTTGACAAACTTCTGGAAGATGGCTGGGTGCTGACACATGACCCGCTGTCTTATTACAATGAGACGGTCAAGAGTCACCCCCGCTATTGCAAGTATCATGCAATGGTGTCTCACCCTACTTGGCAATGCCCAGAGGTTCAGGACTTCATTGAAGCCCTCATCCAGAGAGGGGTTATCGATACTCAGGAGAACTCCATGACAAGGTTGCGTCTTGCAGAGGCCGCCAGGGAGACTCTCCAACAGGTTCGGCGAGAAACTGAGGCTTTCTCCCGATTAGTCCGACCAAGTGAGCCCGCGGAAAATGATGAATTCCCATTACTCACTAAAGGCAAGGCCACCTTTAAAGGGCCTAAGGTCCAGAACCCAGGAAGTCAAGCCGCGGGAGAGAGTTCCAAGGTCCGTCCCAGGTTGAGTCAGCCTGGCATCGTCATAAGAAAGAACTCCCGGCCAGACAACAAAGGCAAAGCCAAGGTGTCAGAGCCTTCAGCCAAAGCTCCTGCCAAGTCAGCAAGGCCATTAGTCATGGAGAGGACTAAACCTTTTGAGCCCGCGAAGACCCCAGTTAAGGCCTCTGTCAGCCCAGCGAGGCCGCCAATTGTAGAAAGGCCTCAGCAGCTCAAGCAAGCCAACCCACCAGCCTAAGCAAAGTCGGTGGAACTATAAAGCCCCCAGAGGCTCCACTGTGGACTGGTAGAGTTCCAGGAGTTGCCTCTTGAAATAATTGCTCAGGCAATCAATGCCACCTTCCAGGCTCAGCCGGAGGAGGCCAATTGGACCAAGGTTGTCCCCAGAAAAAGCCGCGGCAGTAAGGCCCCTTAGGAGCCAGCATGGAGCAAAAGGCAAAATTTTGGGGGCAAGCAAGTCTCACCTCCAAAGCAAACTTCTCTCTCTTCTCAAGAGGCGGCACGCCAAAAGAAGCAAGAGAGGAACCGTAGGAAGAATTTGAAGAGGAGGTTGAAGAAGCAAGCTGAGCAAGCAACTGCTATGGAAGCTCCTAAGGAGCCAACTCCTCTAGAAAGACTTTAAAAGCTCATAGATGAGCTGGAGGAGTACACTCCCCCTCGTCCCACCAGGGTCGTCACTCTAGACGAATATATTCCCTGGGACAAGCTTGGGCAAAAAGTCCGCCTCCTTCAATGGCTCCGGGAAATGGCCCACCGTCTTGAAGAAGGTGAAGACTTCTCGATCCCGGAGGAGCTCTCCTTATTCTACAAGGATGAGGAGCTCACTGTCGAGATGCTCGAGGAAATGCTGCAAGAGCTCTCCTGCAACATGGTGGCGATCCGTCCGCCTGACAACATTTACCGTCCCGCAGCTGATAGCACTGGAGGCAAGACTCCTATAGCAACATATCAGCGTCGCTCGGCAATAAATGGCCGAGGACGTGGCCGTGGACGTGGCCGAGGACGTGGACGTGAAGGTCCTCTGACTCTTGATCGGGTCATACTGTTCAGAGGGGAGAAGCCGGGCCCAGTCCCGAAAACTCAAGTTCGGGGGATCCCTTTCGTCCTCAGTCCCTCAGAGGGTTCAGGCCCCACCTCAACGGCTAAGCCGGGTGGCGTCCCTTTTACAATCACATCCTCTGACGAAGAAGAGGAGCCAGCCAAGTCGCCAAAGTGCGAGAAGGCATCAGAGCAAGCCGGCCCCTCCAACAGGGTCGAGCCCGCGAGCCCGGCCGGTCCTTCTAATGAAGGCCAGCATGATGAGCCTTTGCCACCTTCGGAGGAGTCTTTGGCCCCGCTGTTCCAAGAAGATGCGGAAGGCCAGAAGGCGGAGCATCGCCCTTCTAAGTGGGAGAAGCCTCGCCAAGCGCCGAAGACTCTCGCGGAGATCATCCCGCCATTTGACAAGACCCGTGCTCGGGCGGACCGCAAGATCATCCATCATATGAAGCGGTTCCCAACCAATGTCACCATTTGGGAGGCCATCGCCTGGAGCAAAGATCTCAGAGAGGCTCTTGTCAAGATACTTCAAGACCCGGAGACATATGAAGCCCATGTTGTAGAGTTGCAAGCTCAGGCATATGAAGCACTCATAGCCAACATTTCCTTCACGGACAAAGACATGTTGCTGTCCTCTCCGTGTCACAATCGCCCCTTATATATGAAGGGGACGATCAATGGGCATGACGTGAATCACATTCTGGTTGACGCCGGAGCAGCCGTCAACATCATACCTTTGAAGACTTTCAAGTCTCTATACTTGGCACCTTATTTACAAAAGGTGACCAATGTCAAGATCTCGGGATTCAATCAGGGTTCGAGGAGGCGCTTGGTCGGGTTGTGGTCAAACTAACCTTGGGCGATTTTGTCACCCAAGCGACATTTTATATTATCAACTTCGACACCTCTTACAAGGTGCTGCTTGGAGGCCCTGGCTCCACGAGAACTGGATTGTCCCATCAACTCTGCACCAGTGCATTAAATATGCCAAGGAAGGGGAGCAACATACGGTCTTTGCAGATCAATCTTCCTTCCACCCCAATGAGTGCCATCTGGCCGATGCTTCGCTATATTTTGGGAAGCCCACTCTGACAGTCCCTGAGCCTATAAAGGACAAAGGGAAGCAAAAAGTGGGCCATGAAGTCGAGGAGGGGCAGTTGTTCACTGTCAACCAAGACATGGTAAAGCTGCATAGGCTGAGCCTCAGTGCCGCCTCCAAGCCAACTCAACTAGAAAGGCGAAATGTTGACTTTGAAGCCAACCTCATCAGCCAGGTCATTGACCGAAGCATCTCCTTGCCGCCCAAGTGCCTCCAGCTCTCGTCCCAACGGGAAGAGTATAAGGTAGAGCAGTTGAAGACCTTCACAGTCTCCTATCGACGGAGGAGGAGGCATAACAAGGGCAAGGGGAACAAGCCGATCATCTTTTATAAAGGTGACTTAGTCCCACCGTGCCCTCCTGAAGATGACTTCGGCTGGGATACTCTCACCGATGTGGCGCCAGAGCCAGTCCAAGAGATGGACGATATGCCAAAGTACATTAAGGAGATGTGTAAAAAGCAGCACATCTCGCAAACTCTGGACCCCGCGCGAGCGGCATATTTCCATCAGCTGTGGAACCCTCCGCAGGTCCGAGGACAACCTCCTTTCTCCCGCAAAGATACAAGGGGACTTGGCTACGACCAGGAGGCGGACTTCGAGGTCTATTATGCAGTCAATGCCATAGGGCTGCTATCTCCCCCTCACGGGCAAGCTGAAGTTGAGCCTAACATTGATGACTCTGTAAGGGAGTCCGGTGATGTGTCTATGACACCCTCACCTTCATCAAGAGTCGACAATGATCACGCTTCGGAGGGAAGAGTAGCCTAGCCTGCTAACCGTCGGCAAGATGAGGCCAGTCCTTCGACTTCAAGCCATGAGCAAGACTGCTTCGAAGAATTTGAAGTTTATGAAGCCAACACTGATGATGAGGGAGACTTCGTCGACCTCTAACCAGCTCCACCGGAGCTTGAAGACGGTGGTCAGGCAACTATGGACGAGTTGATTGAGATCAATCTTGGAAGCAAAAGTGACTATCGTCCCACCTTCATAAGTGCTCTCCTCAGTGAGAAAGAAAGGCAGTTGTATCGACAGCTCTTAGAAGAGTTCAGGGATTGTTTCGCCTGGACTTACAAAGAAATGCCCGGGCTCAACCCTTCTGTGGCTGAACATGAGCTGGCAATACTTTCAACAGTCAAGCCAGTCAAGCAAGCTCAAAGGCGTATGCGCCACGAGCTGGAGCTGAAGGTCAATGCTGAGGTTGACAAGATGCTCAATGTGGACTTCATAGAGCCTTGCATGTACCATGCGTGGCTTGCCAATATAGTCCCTGCCAAGAAGAAGAACGGCCAAGTTCGAGTCTGCATCGACTTCATGGATTTGAACAAAGCATGCCCGAAGGACGACTTCCCTGTCCCGATCACCGAGACAATGGTTGATATGACCACTGGTCACGAAGCCTTGTCTTTCATGGACGGGTCGTCGGGTTATAATCAAATCCGCATGGCCATCAAAGACAAAGACCATACGGCTTTCCGATCTCCTAAGGGGATCTTCAACTACAAAAGGATGCCGTTCGGTCTGAAGAATGCCGGCGCAACCTATCAAAGGGCAATGACCAAGATCTTCGACGAGATGCTACATGACCTTGTCGAATGCTATGTCGATGATCTGGTCGTCAAGACGAAGAAGCGGGAGGATCACTTAGCTGACCTGCGTCAAGTCTTTGAAAGGCTTCGACGATTTCAACTCAAGATGAACCCAATGAAGTGCGCCTTCGGCGTCTCCAGCGGCAAGTTCTTGGGCTTCATCGTCAGGTACCGGGGCATAGAAATTGACCCTGACAAAATCAAGGCCATAAGAGGACTGCCTCCGCCTAAGAACTTGACAGAGCTCAGATCTCTTCAAGGAAGACTCGCCTATATTAGGCGGTTCATTTCCAATCTCTCTGGGAGATGCCTACCTTTCGGCAAATTGATGAAGAAAGGAGCACCCTTCATATGGGACGAAGACTGTCAGAAGGCCTTCGAGCAAATCAAGGAGTATCTGCTGACTCCTCCTGTCTTAGGGGCATCTGTCAGAGGGAAGCCCCTTATCTTATATATTGCTGTCATGGAGGCCTCTTTGGGGGCTCTGCTAGCCCAGGTCAATGACGAGGGCAAAGAGCAGCCGCTGTACTACCTCAGTCGGAAGCTGATCGGGCCTGAGCACTGGCACGCCCCCATGGAAAAGGTGTGCCTAGCTCTGGTGTTTGCTGTCAAGAAGCTGAGGCATTACCTTCTAGCTCACCGGGTGGAGCTCATCTCAAAATGTGACCCACTCAAGTTTCTGCTCAGCCAGCATGTCCTCTCTGGTAGACTCGGCAAATGGGCGCTTATCCTCATGGAATTTGACATCACCTTCGTCCCACGCAAGGCGATCAAGGGACAAGGAATGGCGGAATTCTTAGCAGCGCACCCTGTGCCAGAAGATTCGCCACTCAACTTCGAGCTACCCGATGAAGAGGTGCTGGTACCTTCTCCAGAAACTGGAGAGCATTCTGAAAAAGTCCCACCACAGATGGAGCCGGGTGTCCTCACCCTTGACCTCCCACATTGGGAGTTATATTTTGATGGTGCCTCACAGACAATCAAAAGGGCCGGCTGCCTCACAGACTATGTCTCAGGCGCGGGGATCATTTTTGTATCTCCACAAGGCGGCATTCTTCACAACTCTTGCGCTCTCATGAAGTCGCTAACCAATAATGAGGCCGAATACGAGGCACTGATTATTGGGCTTCAACTGGCACTGGAGTTGGACATCAAGTGCATCAAGGTGTATGGGGATTCTCAGCTCGTCATTCGACAAGTATTGGGCGTCTACGACGTCCGGAAGGAGCTCATCCATGCAGCCGTCATGAGGCTCAAGGAAAAATTCTACCTATTTGAAATAGGTCATGTCCCCAGAGGCAGTAACTCCCAGGCTGATGCTCTTGCAAAATTGGCAGCGGCCCTAAAACTCCTGCCTGAGGGAGAATTAAATATTACTGTCAGACACCGAAGGCTCATGCCAAGTGTGCTCGACGAAGAATCCGACCTCACTGTCTACGAGGTCGACAACATTCAAGAGGAGAATGCTCCCGAGGAAGAAGATTGGCGTGAGCCGATTATAAAGTTAAAGAATGGCTGGCTCCCTCCTGATCGGGCTCAGAGGGTGCAACTGCTACGCAGGGCCACATCCTACCAGCTGATTGACGGCATGCTCTTCAGGCTCGTCCATGAAAAGGACCGGTCGGTCCTCCTCCGTTGTCTTTCATCCAAGGAAGCAAAGACAGTGATGCACGAAGTCCACTCCGGATTGTGTGGCGCGCATCAAGCAGGAGGCAAGATGAAAAATAGCATCAAGCTCAAAGGGTTCTATTGGCCCACCATATACGAAGACTGCAACCAATATGCTCGTACATGTCATCAATGCCAAGTATTTGGCCCAGTCCCTCGGAGGCCGCCTAACCAGCTACACCCGACCGCGCCTACTTGGCCGTTCGCGGAATGGGGTATGGACATTGTGGGACCATTCCCACCATCGTCCTAGGGGCACAAGTTCATACTGGCTGCCACTGATTACTTGTCCAGATGGGCAGAAGCCATTACACTACGAGAAGTTACAGGGGAGATAGTTGCCCGTTTTGTGCGGCACTATATCATATACAGATTTGGCACCCCCAGTCGGATTATATCCGATAATGGCACGCCGTTCAAGAACAAGACTGTTTATGCTCTGGCGGCCAAATTCCATATTGACTAGAGGACGTCATCAGTCTACAACCCCCAAGCCAACGGGTTGGCCGAGGCCTTCAACAAGACCCTTTGCAAGCTGCTGTCCAAGATAGCAGGCGGTCGCAAACGGGATTGGGGCGAGAAGGTCCACGAAGTCCTATGGGCCTATCGTACCATCTACAAAACCCCTACGGGTTGCTCCCCGTTCTCTCTGGTCTATGGGGCCGAAGCGGTGGTCCCTGTGGAGATCGAGCTAGCGTCTTACCGCGTTGCTGTGCACGCCGGATTGCCAGGTCAAAGACCAGTCCGAGATAGAAAGGAGGCTTGAAGAGTTGTCCAACCTTGAAGGTGAAAGACTCAAAGCCTACAAGCACTTACAAGTGTACCAAGCCCGCATGACACGTGTTTATGACAAGCTGGTCAAGCAACGGGCGTTCAAGAAAGGTGACCTCGTCATGATTAAAGAAAAGGAGGTTCTCGCGGGAAGATCCAGCGGCAAACTCCAGTCTAATTGGCGTGGGCCTTACGTCATTCAGAAGGTCTATGAAGGAGGGGTCTATACGGTCCTTGACCATAAGGGGATAATCCTTCCCTCCTCTCAACGGCAAGCACATGAAGCTCTACCATGCGCCACCGCAGGAGTTTTCACAACAGTCCGCATAGGACAATACCTCTCCTTAGTGAAGGTTCAAAAAAAAAAAAAGAAAAAAGAAAAAAGAAATGGGGTTAAAAATACTGATACCCTGGCAGACTCAGTCGGCCTTCAACGGTTGGCTGAGGGCAAAAAGGCCATAGACCCGGTCGAGGTGAAAACCCGAAAGGGCGTCTCGGGCAAAAATGGGCAACCCCTCGGTGTGAAAACCCGAAAGGGAGCACCGAAAAAAGCTAAAGGGGGCCAGCCTTGGCGAAAACCCGAAAGGGCGGTGAGGTTGGTAATGTGAAAAAAAAAAGAAGAAAAAAAAGTTCTCTCTTTGCTTATTCTAAGGGTGGCTCTAAGTCAATGACTCCACCCCATCTTCGCCAAAACATCATATTGATACCATGGCTACGCCTTACGTGTCATCCTATGACACCTAATCCCCACCGACGTTCTGACGTTGTCATACTCTGTCCCATCGGGCTCGGCCTATGCATGCCCCTTTCGGGCTGCCTGACCCATTCCGCCTATCGGCTTCCGGATTTAGCTCATACGTCTCTTCTGAGCAGTTGAACCCACTTATTCTTTTGTCCTACCAGGATTGGCCTCAGTATGCTCTCTCGGGCTGCCAACTCATCATGCCTTTCGGCTCATCTAACCTTCTTGGGGTTGGTCTCAGTATGCCCTCTCGGGCTGCCAACCCATCATGCCTTTCGGCTCATTTTTCCTTCTGGGATTGGTCTCAGTATGCCCTCTCGGGCTACCAACCCATCATGTCTTTTGGCTCACTTTTCCTTCTGGGATCGGTCTCAGTATGCCCTCTCGGGCTGCCAACCCACCATGTCTTTGGCTCACCTTTCCTTTTGGAATTGGCCTCAGTATGCTCTCTCGGGCTGCCAATCCATCATGCCTTCTGGCACATGTCCCACCGGGTCTGGCCTCAGCATGTCCTCTCGGGCTGCCAACCCACCTCTTTGCCTATCGGCTTTCAGGTTTGACTCTCACGTCTCACTAGGGCTGTCAAACCTATTTTTGTCCCATCGGGAACGGCCTTGGCATGCCCTCTCGGGCTGCCAACCCACCTCTTTGCCTATCGGCTTTCGGGTTTGACTCTCACGTCCCACTAGGGCTGTCAAGCCTATCTTTGTCCCATCGGGAATGGCCTCAGTATGCCCTCTCGGGCTGCCAATCCAGATGCCTATCGGCTTTCGGGTTTGACTCTCATGTCCCACTAGGGCTGTCAAATCCACCTTTTTTCTTTTTCTGGGTCTGGCCTCTGCATGCCCCTTTCGGGTTGTCAACCCATCTCGCCTCTTGGCTTCAGACTTGACTCATATATCCCACCGGGATCGCCAAGTCTATTCCTTTGTCCCCACGGGCTTGGCCTCTGCATGTCCTCGTCGGGCTGCCAACCAAGGATGGCAGTGTCGGTTTCGGACTCGGTTTCGGCCGGGTCCGAAACCGATACGACTCGGTATCGGTTTCGGTTTCGGTTTCGGCCGAAACCGGTTCAAAACAGTTAGAAAAGGGGGCAATCTATGAAAATGTTAGGTTTCGGCCTGAAAACAAGTTAGGTTTCGGTCGGTTTCGGTCCGAAACCGGACGGTTTCGGTCCGAAATCATTAAAACGCCAACCCTATTTGCCTATCGGCTCACGGATTTGACTCGTACGTCTCACCCGGGCTGTCAAATCCCCTCCTTTCATCGCTTCGCGTCTGGCCTATGTATGCCCTCTCGGGCTGTCAACCCATCCCGCCTATCGGCCTCCAGGTTTAACCCTCATGTCCCTTTCGGACTGTTAAACCAACTCCTTTGTTGTTCCAACCGGGCTTGGCATATGCACACCCTTTTCGGGTTGCTAACCCGGTCAACCTTCGGTTTTGGATTTGGCTAATTGCGTCCCACTAGGACAGTCGAATCCACCCATTTTGTCACACCGGGCTTGGCCTCAGTATGCTCTCTCGGGCTGCCAACCCACTACACCTTTTGGTCTCACCGGGTTCGGCCTCAATATGCTCTCTCGGGCTGCCAACCCACTATACCTTTCGGCTCCTTTCTATCCCACCGGGTTCGGTCTCAGTATGTTCTCTCGGGCTGCCAACCCATTACGCCTTTCGGCTCGTTTCTATCCTCTTGGGTTCGGTCTCAGTACGCCCTCTCAGGCTACCAACCCGTTTCGCCTTTCGGCTCACAGATTTGATTCATTCGTCCCACCCGGACAATCAAATCTACCCACTTGTCCCACCTCTGCGGCACACACGTCCCTACGGGAGTGCCACCTTCTCCTCGCCTTTTGGCATTGTAGGTTCAAAAAAAAAACAAAAAATGAGGTTTAAAATATTGAGGCCCCAGCGGACTTGGTTGTTTATGTTAGAAGAGCAATCAAGGGCAAAAAGGTTTTAACCCGACTAAGGTGAAATCCGAAAGGGCGTCTTAGGCAAAAATGGGTACCTCTCAGTGTGAAAACCCGAAAGGGCGCACTGGAAAAAGCTAAAGGGGGCCGGTCCTGGCGAAAACCCGAAAGGGCGGTAGGGCCGGTAAAGTGAAAAATAAAAGAAAAAAAAGAAAAGGTTTATCAACCATTAGACTCGCTCCTCCTCAGCTCAGCAAGGCGAGTCTCACTCTAAAGAGCTTCCTCCTGGAGCCCCTCAAGCCTACGGCGAAGAGTCTACATCAACACGCGCAAGACTGCGCTCCTCGGTCTCTCGGAGCTCTCGCAAAAGCTCCTGGAGTCCCTCAAGCCTATGGCGGAAAATCTACATCGGCATGCGCAAGACTGCGCTCTTCTTCGGTCCCCTGACCTCTTACAAAAGTGCCTCCACTCTGTGGGAGGCCACCTGCTCGCCCTCCTAAGCGACCTCGACCAAGGCGCCCACCTCAGCCTGGGCCGCCCGAAGTTTGCAAAGCTGCTGCTGCTCCTGCTGAATCGTCAGCTGAGTCCCCCACCTCCGCTCCTGAATAGCGCGAAGGCGGGTGAACTCCTCCCATAAAGACGCAAGCTCAGTCATCCAGGCGTCCTAAGGGAGACCAAATGCATGCATCTGGCAATGCTACACCAAGTTGAGGACCATTCGGCCACTCCATCCCAAGGGCCAGGAAACTCTGAGGCAGCTATGAAGCCTCATCAGCTGAAGGGTGACACTGCACTTGAGCCTGTGCTACATGATATCTACCTCAGCTCGTGTACGGCCGACATCAACCCAGACCAACATGCCCTAAGGGCTGGTCCACGTCAACTCTGGCTATCACAAGTCAACGATTAGCCACCTTCAACATTTGGCGACACCTCAGCAGTTAGCCAGCTTTAACTTGCGGCTACACATCTCAGCGGTTAGCCGACACGTCTTCAGTGGCATCTCAGTGGTCAGCCAACACCATGACTTTTGGCCAACGCATCCCCAAGGGTCGGCCAATGTTGATTTCCAGCTATCACAGCTCAATAGTCAATCAACGACGACTTAGACGGATATGTCTCTCCGAGATAGGTTTACATCAACTCCGGACCCACAAGCCTCGTCGAGACAGGTTCACATCAATTCTAGGCCAACAAGTCTCTCAGAAGCAGGTCTACAACAACTCTCGGGCCAACAAGTCTCTCAAAAGCAGGCCTACAACAACTTCAGGCCAACAAGTCTCTCAGAAGCAGGCCTACATGAATTTTGGGCCAACAAGCCTCGCCGAGACAGCTCCATAGCAACTCCAGGCCAGCAAGCCTCTCCGAGGCAGGCCTGCATCAACACTGGGCCAATATGCCCTAAGGGCTGGTCCGCATCAACTTTGGCTAATGCACCCCCAAAGATTGACCAGCATCTGACTTCAGGCCAATATGTCCTAGGGGGCGGTGTACATTAGCTTTGGCCAGTATATCCTAAGGGTTGGTCGACATCAGCTTCAGGTCAAAGTGTCTCGCCGAGGTAGACTTAGGTCACCTCTAGACTGGTGGGTTTCACTGAGACAAGCCTGCATCAACTCTCAGCTTTCTGTAAAGCAATGAAGCAGTGAGGTGCAGTCCTACAACAATCTTCCCATGTCATGAAGACTCAGGAGATACCCAAAAATACTACAAAGGGCACGGACCGTCCGCCTCTGCCTCCGGTCTCGACGAACGTTCCGTGGGGGGCATTTGTTGCACCCGTAATTTTCTCGAAATACTTCAAAAATTTTATTCCGAAACAACCGACGGAAAAGATACGGTGTAGCGCCGATGTCGTCGGACCACGGAGTACCTCCGTGATTTAGGGTATATCGACCCGATCATATTATCACAAGTGGCATCGCGGAAATGGAAGTTAAGAGGAAGACATGCATGCATGCCTGTCAAAGCGGCCGAGCAAGTGTATCACACGGCACGGACGGGCGCGAAGATTCCTCCCCACGCAGCGCCACCACGGCTTCTTCTCAACTCAGGTTGACGGAAACGGAGCAAAACAGCGCAAAGAGGGGCCAAAACGCATGCCCGAGGGTCAAACGACCCCTCCCGGACGCGAGAGGGGGCCGCGGCCACCCCGTCGGGGTCTGCGGGGTCGCGCGACCCCGCCAGCCACCTGGCGGGGTCGCACGGACTGGCGGGGTCGCGCGACCCCGCTGGCATCCCAGAGGGGCAGCGCGACCCCGCCAGGGACCTCCGGGGTCGCGCGACCCCCCCCCTCTCTCTCTCTCTCTCTCCGGTGTTCAAAAAAAAGGAGGGATTTTGGCCACCCCAGCGGGGTCATTTAGCCCCTTTTGGCATCCAGAGGGGTCAAAATGACTTTTTGCCACCCCACCTTGACAGAATCGGGACAAATTCGTTCATTTGACCCCTCTGGGCCCTCCCGCCTTCTATAAATAGACCCCCATGGGTCCAAGTGGAGAGGAACAGCAATCTACAACCTACGAAGCCACCAAGCATCCGGAGAAGACTTGTTCTGTTTGTTTCGGCCTGTGAGGGGTAAGTCCCCTGGTCTTGTACTTATGTCCCTACGGGGTATTTTTGTAATTACGCCCCTCAGTGGGCCATGTTGGCAATTATGCCCCTCAGCGGGCCGTATTTTGTAAGTTTTTACATCCCGGGACGACTAAGTTATGTGGTTCTGTCCCTATAATGACGGAATTATAAAAATGTTCTCCCCGGGACCGTAAGAGACAAGAGTCCTGTAATTTGCAGTTATACCCTGTAATCTTTTGTAATTTGGGGCTACGCCCCTATCTCCCGCTCCAACGCGGACTTTTGTACAGTCGACAACTCGCCGACAGCCCTTGTACTTATCGGAGTTATAAAATCACCCAGCATGCTCTGTCTATCTCCTTCGTGAAAAATTATGGAAAAACCCCTATCTTCCACAAAATTGCGTATATACCCCTCCTCTGGCCTAGTGGACAAATATGTGCCTTATATGAAATCCTTGTCATTCTTTCGGTCTGGGAGTGTTGTTAGCTCAGTCCAACACTTAGGTATCATTTTAAACCTAGGTCTAGGGTCTGGTAAAATTACCGAAATACCTCTGTGACCTCAAAATGGCCTCATAGCCCTTGAAACCCTCCAGAAACGGCCTCCATGCCTTGAGAAGTCAGGAATTTGATCCTACTTCCATTTCAACCCAGGAATTCCAGAAATGCCCCTGGTTTGGTAAATTACCGAAGTACCCCTGGGGTGTAAAATTGCCAAAATACCCCGCGTGGTCCAGAAATCTCTCTCTACTTTTAAAACGCCTACGGCTTCTGCATCTTTGCATCCCTACTCTGAAATCCTAGGGTTTTGCCTAGACTTAACCCTAACCTAGTCAATGTGTTGGTGGTGAACGAATGGAGAGCTCCCCGAGCGAGAGTGCCCTTAGCATCCGAGCCTATAGAGAGGAGTTTGGGGATTTCTTTGACAGTTAAACAAAGGTGTTCGGACGTTAGGCTGATGTAAATCAACACTGGCTACGGTTAGTGGGGAGAGGTTCAGCACTCGAACCCAAATCGTCTGATACGATGCGCACACACGGAATCACCCTCTACTCAGATAGGGGGGGTGTTTCTTTTCAAAAAGAACAAAATCTACCTTTTATCTACGATAAAAGTCGTTTAGATTTTTTCCGTGTCTCACAGTTTATTAAGGGAGGGACCGTGGAGGATGGGGGGGGGGGGTCATTTGGCCTTTTGGTTTGGGTAAAATTGCCCAAATGGACCGAAATGCCAGGAAAATGGGCCACTCTGTATGAAACCCAAGTTTTATATGGATTCACGTTTTGTATGCGTTCCATACGCCCCAAGGGTTTTATACGTGTATAAAACTGCATATTTGAGTGCTGGACGGCATACACACGTTTTTTGATTCATATGGCTGGCGGCGTATTATACGAGTATTTACTAACTATGGTCTGTCCCAATGGTATGGCAAACCTTGCTCCCAACTAATAAGAGATAAAATTCTATTTGATATACTCACAATTAGAGGTGCCATTCTGTCGGTCATAAGTGGAGTCTAATGAATATTGCTTGACCCTAACCTGACCCGACCCAGCTTCTGGTCAGAGCACTGACACTGTGACCCATTACCTGATGCAGGTCAAGTTGGGTCAGGGTTGGTTAAAGGCGAAAAACTTGGGGCAGACAGGTTGAGGTGGGCTCAGCTCAAAATTTCTGACCCTAACCAGAGCCAGTGCAAAGTTTAGGTCAAAATGACCCAACCCAAAATTGACCCGGTCTTCGTAACTTATGACCCTAACTTGCCTTTTTAAGGGTCGGGTGGGTCAGGTTGACAGATCGGGTCAGGCTGACAGATCGGGTCAGGCTTACCCTTAGGTCTACTCAGAATGGAACATTTAGGCACCAAAATATTGAATTGGTAAATGCGTGTGAAACAAAATAATCTAATTGCACTTATGGTACAAAATTCTTTATATTTGATGATTATTCACATGTTGTAATATTTGGACATGGGTTTAGAAAAGGATCCGCATCGCTGATTGGCCCCACATGGATTTGTCTTTGTAGACCTAGGTGTGCTGGAGCAACCGGACTTCCTGAGCAGTGACAGAGTCCCTTTACATTTGATGTGCAGTGGATTTTTACAGCAGAAAGATGAAATAGAGCAAAAGCATGGGGCAGAGGAGCCCACTAAAGACAAAAGACAGATCTTTCAGGCATTACATTGATTAAGGTAAAAGAAGTAGAAGGGGAGTGGAAGAAAAAGCAAAGAATGTGGACACTTGGGACTGAACCTTCTCATTGCCAGCAAAGATGATGCTAGCTGTGAGTAGATCTGCTCAGCCGATCAAATTGAAGAATACAACGGCGCTGATAGCCCCAAGGAGGAAGGCAGCACGATGAAAGAGATGCATTATCTGGGCTTAGTGTTTGCCGCTCATCCACATTTCTCATTCCAATGAGGCCAGCAGGCCCTCCTTCCTTTCCAAGAAGAGGGTTATCAGATCAGATCATTTTATAATGATAAAAAGTGGTTAATGCCTAGATTAATTTTAAAAAGCATCCCTTCAACTGTATTCTATTCTATTTAAATTTCCTTTTTTTGTGAAGAAATACAACTTCGTGTCTCATTTTTTATTGTATATAACTTTTAGTGAAGTCGTATTATCCAAAAATATCCAGAAAATTCTGAAGGCTTAGATATTTATCCAAATCTTTTGTGGTGTGCCTGAATTTTGATCTTTGCCAAATCTACTAGAGTTAGAGCCCCACACCCATGGCCATAGCAAATTGCATAAACTACTGCTGTAATTGACATCAATGAGATGGCCAAAAATAGTATGATCAACCATAAAAAGGCATGTAGTAAGAGGAGATGAAAGCCAAAATCTGATGAGCCACTGACTTATTAATCCCTTCTATAATAGCATGGAGGAATATTAGAGGCAATTTCTAAAAACCGAGAAAGGTTCTGGGTCCTCATAGAACCATGACAGGGTGACCCCACTTCAAGTCCTGACCAAATTGGGAAAACTAAACTTGAGAGGGAGGGAGGGACTGGAGTTTATTTCTTCTTCTCTTGTCTCTGGAAAGGTGGGAGACATAGTTGGGGTGGGGAGGGAGACTATGGTTCTTTTCTTTTTTGCATGTCTCTGTCCGTCAAGGTGGAAGAGAAAGGGAGAGATTTGGGTTTCTCTTTTCTTTAGAGAGGGTTCTGCTTTGAGCTGTATTTCCTTTTTCTCTTTGGAAAACAGAAAAAATGAAGTACAGATGGCAAGGAGATGAAAACATGGCAGTACTTAAGGAATGTGGGAGAAAGGTAAGGGAAGGGGAAAAAAAGAGGGTGAGAGGCATAAACATTAGATAATTGAGTGTGAAATCTGGTGACATGTTTGGTTCTGGTTTTGGAAAAATTGCAATACATCGTGACAAACTAGTACAATTACAGCACTTGGCACTCAGGTCTGCTTTTTCTTTTTTTGAGGTAGTTCATTTAATTGCTTTTTCCTTATGTGCACCAGAAACTGTCCCTTTGTTGTTGGTTCTGTAATGTTATTTCTCCTTTGTTTCCAAATGATTTTTGTTTTGTTTTCTTTTTGATAGAGGAGAAGTAGACAATACCCAAGGCAGTCTTCCAGGAGTTCTTTTGCACGGTCCACCAGTCGTTCCAGCGTAAATTCATCTGCAAGAATGACTCGGTTATGGAGAAACATGAGACACGAGATGGATCTAGAGACGGTGTGTAAAATGCTATCACAATACTCAAGGGGCAATTATCTCTGTCCCATTTACTTCCTTTTTCATTTGTTCTTTAAGTAGACAAGCATGTACATGAATAGTCATTGTCTGTTAGTTACATGCTAACAGTGTCCTTGTTCTTCAGTCATATGGAGGTATATATCATTATTCGTTGCAAGCCTTATCTGCTATGTGGGCATGTACTCGTTTGATCTCTAACCCTTTGTCTTCTGTAACCATATATATAAGGAGATCTCTTATTAGTCAAAGACTTCAAGATGAACAATGAGTCAGTGATTTGATACCCAAGTGAAGTGGTTTCTTGACTTGTTGTTTTATGGTGTTTTCTTGCTTCCCTAGATTGAGCTGGGGTCCTGTTTGTTCTATTTCTGTTCCAGTGATGGGGGTAATGCAAACCTTTAAGGAGTTAGACGTAGATGGTTCTGTTGCATTCTGCCTTTTGCTTTTCTCTAGTCAAAGATTTGACAGTAAAGAGCAGACAAAAACAACTATGCTTTCTTTTTATGCTAAATTTTGTTCTTCTGTGGCATGCAGAGGCTGAATTTCTTGGAAGCATTGGAAGCAGCATTCGACAACGGCAATGGTTCCGGAGTCAATGTTCTACAAATGCAGCGTGATTTCAATGAGTAAATTTTATAGTCTCTTTTTCTCTCTCTGTTTGTATATGCTTTCTGTGACTGAAGTTCATCTAAGTTTTCTATTATTGTATGACTAGTACTGTTGAGTCAAATACCAATTTGAAGTATCCACAAATACCTGTGTCTGAGATGTCATACATAAATTAATGTGTTCACACTTTTTTGTTACTTTTGAAATAAAAATTTAATGTGGAGCAATAGAAATTTAAGTTCATGTTTCTTGGAGTACCACGATTCAACCATTCATGTTTCTTTCTCCTTTTGGGTTTTTCTCCTTGCTGATTAGTTACAATCC